>JAGDYQ010000117.1:2871675-2900799 GCA_021962125.1 Bulinus truncatus | reverse complement strand
GGTGGCAAATACAAGCGACCAGCTGTTAAACTTTCCCATATTTTAAGCTGGGTGGACTTCGACCACATCTATAGGACTGGTAAGCTGGCAGTTGAGCAATCTAACCACGCTGCTGTCCATCCTAAAATGGGATCGAGAAGCCAAATGCACCAACAACAAGTCAAATACTCTTTATCTGGCTAGTGCAGCGAACTCCCCGATACGACTGATAATTACATAGAAAATCAGGTCAAAAACAATATCTGTCAGTAGGAATGAGAGATGACGAAGAGAACACTATAAATAAGGAATGCCTTGGGGAAAGTACCACTGCATCAGAGGAAATAACGAAGATACGCATCATAGGACATCATATTCTCTTACCATGCATTCCTCTGTTTGAAGGCTATAAAACTAACTTAAAACTTCTAAGCACCTGTGGCTAGTGAGAAAGCGTCACCAATCAGACCCGACTCTATCCAAGGCAGAAAAAACAGAGTGGTTGGCCTTGAGCTGCCCGTGATGGCAGTACCAGCCTTCCCTTATGGTAGTTACGGCTGGCGGTAATACCCATAGGTGTCCACGTTGCCTTTCGGTCCCCGGGGGGTGACCGGAAGCTATGGGCCGACCCGTTTCATCAACGTGATAGGACTGCCCAGGGGTGCCAAAGGCGTTTTAATAGCGGGCGTACCAAGTGTAGCTGATGGGAATGGAAAACAAAAAGAGAAAAAGCGAGTTTCAAAGATTAGAACACAGAAACAAGTTTCAATAATGGCCGATAAATTTAAACAAAAAAAAAACCAAACTTAAATGGAGATTAGGTTTTGTCTTCTGAGATTTGCCGTCAGAGTTGTCCATGAGGAGAAATCTTTCTTGCTTAAGCGAGGCTGTCCTTATCCTGGGTCAGGGTGACCACAGAGGTAGCACTCTGTTTAGTCCAGTATTATCATGGCCCTTAGACGAGCATTTGACCACACCTGATGAAAAATATATACAAAAGGGGGGGGACCAAAAAAAAAAGTATTTAGGTGATTACTGGCTTATTTCAGAGTTGTCTTATCAGCATTTTGTGTTTTGAAAGTACTGGATCAAAAACATATAAACTTGGGGGGAAATACTCAAAAGTTGAGCAATCAAAATTAGGTTTTTTTAAATATATTTTGACACCCACCCTAAGTTGCAAATGATTTGTATCCCAGATTTTAAAGTCAATTTAAAAGCCCATAGAAGAGAAGAAAGCAATATATTCTGCCTGATGGACCCACTTTCTTAGCATGAAAATTCCCACAGGTCTGGCGGTTATTAGCAGCGTGAGCTTTGAGGTAGTCGCTGAGTCAGTTTTAAAGTTGTTCTCTGTAAATGTTGGGCATGCGGATCAAGCAGGCACCCTGGGGATAGTACAGGAATAACAAAAAAAACTTTACAATCAATTTAAGATTCTCGGAATAATCATTTTTTTAAAGCTACTTAGTAAAATAACAGAGCAGTCTATCGATATAAAATCTATTTCAGTGGGAAAAGAAATATCCATGATTTAATTATTTGCATAAAGATTTAATGTTATTATTACCCTTGGTTTTAAAAATTTATATCCCTGGCATTTAATAAACAATTTTATAAATATATACATATATATAATTAAAATAAAAAATGGAAGAATTAAATGAGTATTAAATATTAAGTCAACTTTCAATCAAATGAAATCAGTTTGAACCTGAAGAGAGCTTATTGATCTCTATGATGACAAAAATCAATAAAATAAAAAAAAATTTTAAAAGTAAAAAAAAACCTTGTCATAAAGAGATTTTATCAAAGCATATCCTCATTAGCTGGGTCATTCACCTCCTTCTATTGGCGGATGGGATGTGTGGCAAGGCTGTCAGATGTTGATTTCAGAAAAGCGGCCCCATGAGAGAATCCGTCTGGAAAGGAATAATAATTTCAAAGACCGCAGGTGAAGTATTACAAATTACAAAACATTTATTTTGCACATAAATTTAAAAAATGAGTATTGGAGACCTGAGGGGATAATAATAAATGAAATGAAATTAAAACTTAAAATATTTTTATACAATGTTCATAGCAGCAACTAAAAATAACTAAATACATTTTCTATATTAATATACATGTAGCAACTAAAAAATAGACCAAGCACATAAGCTATGTTCTTAAAGCAAAACTTAAGCCTAAACCTGTAACTTTTTTTATGCAAACTATTTGTCAACTAAACTATATGTTACAAAACCTTAATGCTGCAAATGCTCCAGGGTTACAGATTCAGCCCACGGTGAAATGACACAACAATTATACTAGCACAGAGCACAAAGGTCTTACCATGTGGAAATCCTTGTCCGACATCTAAATGAACTCTGATGGCTGAAGCCTCATTCAGCGCCACAGGTCTGCACTTCATGGTGACAAGATTGCCAAACCTGGTGCGCGTAACCAAAAAGATAAAGTGTTACAGAGTCACTTATACATTATACCCATGCAGTACATATCTTTCTCCAAAGATAAAAAAAATTTTTGTACAGATAAAATAATTATTTAGAAATGTGTATTACTATCCACAAAATTTTAATACAAGGAATGAAAACTGGGGCCTAGCTGCTGACCTGGTGAGCTATTTCGTGAGCCACGACCAAAGTCACCCACCGCCTGGTACTCTCTGTGGATATATCTGGGTCGTACAGGATGGACGTATCTCTGTAGGTGATCAGGCCCCAGTTCTCCATGGCCCCAGCGAAGTTTGGGATGGCAATAAGATCTAAAGCACATTCATCTTAATTAACACGCCAAGAAAAACTCAAATGCTTTCGGAAAAATTGGTACCTTCCAACTAACTAGTTGTGTGACAACCACCAGAGCATAATACAGCATTAATGTCGCACTATGTCTTTTGTTGCTTTTTTTAAAAAATATATATATATATTAAAAAATTTTTTTAACTCGTAAACAAATGGGTAAATGGTGTGTGTGTGTGTTGGGGGGGGGGGGTTTTAACCTATTCCTCCCCCCCCCCCCAACTAAATTAGGGTGGACAAAAAATAAAATGACACTCCCCCCACCAGGGAGACAGTCAAAGGATCCACTTCCATATACCCCCCCTGTGCTGTTCCCACCAAATGACTTTGAATCCCTGTCCTTTTTGGAAAACTTGTACTGAAAAAAGATTTGTGCTGACTTTCTCTAACACAAGTCCATCTAAAACTTTTCACTGAATGTATTCTTCTCAGAGTTGGCAGTGAAACAAAAAATTGTGTGTGTGTGTGTGTGTGTGTGTGTGTGGTGTGTGTGTGTGCTGAGCAAAAGAAATGAATAAATCAGCATAAAGTAATTTCACTTTGCATCTCAACAAATAAAATATCTGGCTCAACCAGGAGTGGATAAATGTGTGCCAGGCGACATTTGTATCTGATGGGTGGCTGCCGTGCATTGCACCACAATATAATCAAAACAGCACACGATTACATGACTTAACATGAAAACATGTCTTAACAAAACTATATGACTTGACATGATTTAGTATGGCTGAACACGGTTAAAAGACAACATTAACGTGACTTAAACATTATCATGACTACAACTACATGACTTAACATGACTACAAGACTTAACACGACAACATGGGTTAACATGATTACACGACTTAACATGACTACAAGACTTAACACGACAACATGGGTTAACATGACTACAAGAGTTAACATGACTACATGACTTGACACGACAACATGGGTTAACATGATTACACGACTTAACATGACTACAAGACTTAACACGACGACATGGGTTAACATGATTACACGACTTAACATGACTACATGACTTAACATAATTACATGACTAACAGAATTGCATGACTGCACATCTGAATAAACAATCACAGTTGAGATTGTACATGAGTCACCAAACACACTGACGCATTAAACTGACTCACGGCTGCATGCATGTGTGGACACGCTTCCTTGACTCTAGCGCAGACAAAATGAAACAAAAACACAACTCAAATGTACCAGCCCACTTTTCGTTGGCACTGGCCCTTATAATTGTGATAAATTACCCAGTTTAGGCAGAGGGTAGTGTATCCCAAAAAATGAGTTGTAGTACTCCAGAACTGTGACTGAGGCGTTGAGACGTACTCCCCATGTAGATTTTATCTGCAGGTGCAAATACCCTGACCTGTTTGAAAAAAAAAAGACGACATTTTAATGAGAATTAGATTTTAAAAATTTTAATAGAAAAAAAAAACACGCACAAAGGATTTTAAAAAAAAAAAAAAAAACCAGGAGGTAAAATTTGGAAAAACATCATGTCAGGAAATAAAAATAAAATCTGAAACCCAGAATCAAGAAAAAAATAAAATAAAAACATGTTACTTTTGGTTATAATGAAAATAATGTTCAAAGATTGACAGTTATAAATCCTCCAGTTCGAGCTCCAGCGAGTGTTTGGAAGTTTCATGGGACCAGGCACCACCGGAGAGAACATCCAGCTTAAATATGGGGTGGGGGGTACCTGACCATAGTTTGGGGGGGGTACCTGACCATTGTTGAGGGGTACCTGACCATAGTTTGGGGGGGGTACCTGACCATTGTTGGGGAGGGTACCTGCACCATTGTTTGGGGGGAGGGGTACCTGACCATTGTTGGGGGGGTACCTGACCATTGTTGGGGGGTACCTGACCATTGTTGGGGGGTACCTGACCATTGTTGGGGGTACCTGACCATTGTTGGGGGGTTACCTGACCATTGTTGGGGGGGTACCTGACCATTGTTGGGGGGTACCTGACCATTATTTGGCGGGAGGGTACCTGACCATTGTTGGGGGGTACCTGACAATTGTTGGGGGGCACCTGACCATTGTTTGGGGGAGGGGTACCTGACCATTGTTGGGGGTACCTGACCATTGTTTGGGGGGAGGGGTACCTGACCATTGTTTGGGGGGTACCTGACCATAGTTTGGGGGGGTACCTGACCATTGTATGGGGGGGTACCCTGACCATTGCTTGGGGAAGGGTACCTGACCATTGTTTGGGGGTACCTGACCATTGTTTGGGGGGAGGGTACCTGACCATTGTTTGGGAGGGGTACCTGACCATTGTTGGGGGGGGGTACCTGACCATTATTTAGGGGGAGGGTACCTGACCATTGTTGAGGGGTACCTGACCATTGTTGGGGGGGGGGTACCTGACCATTATTTAGGGGGGGGGTACCTGACCATTGTTGGGGTGTACCTGACCATTGTTGGGGGGTACCTGACCATTGATTAGGGGGCGAGGGGTACCTGACCATTGTTGGGGGGAGGGGTACCTGACCATTGTTGGGTGTACCTGACCATTGTTGGGGGGTACCTGACCATTGATTAGGGGGAGGGGTACCTGACCATTGTTGGGGGTACCTGACCATTGTTTGGGGGAGGGGTACCTGACCATTGTTGGGGGGGTACCTGACCATTGTTTGGGGGTACCTGACCATTGTTTGGGGGGGGTACCTGACCATTGCTTGGGGGGAGGGGTACCTGACCATTGTTTGGGGGGTACCTGACCATTGTTTGGGGGGAGGGGTACCTGACCATTGTTTGGGAGGGTACCTGACCATTGTTGGGGGGGGGTACCTGACCATTGTTTGGGGGAGGGGTACCTGACCATAGTTTGGGGGGGGTACCTGACCATTGTTGGGGTACCTGACCATTGTTGGGGGGGGGAGTACCTGACCATTATTTAGGGGGAGGGGTACCTGACCATTGTTGGGTGTACCTGACCATTGTTGGGGGGTACCTGACCATTGATTAGGGCGAGGGTACCTGACCATTGTTGGGGGGAGGGTACCTGACCATTGTTGGGTGTACCTGACCATTGTTGGGGAGTACCTGACCATTGATTAGGGGGAGGGGTACCTGACCATTGTTGGGGGTACCTGACCATTGTTTGGGGGGAGGGGTACCTGACCATTGTTGGGGGGTACCTGACCATTGTTTGGGGAGTACCTGACCATTGTTTGGGGGGGTACCTGACCATTGTTTGGGGGGAGGGGTACCTGACCATTGTTTGGGGAGTACCTGACCATTGTTTGGGGGGAGGGTACCTGACCATTGTTGGGGGTACCTGACCATTGTTTGGGGGAGGGGGTACCTGACCATTGTTGAAGGGTACCTGACCATAGTTTGGGGGGTACCTGACCATTGTTTGGGGGGTACCTGACCATTGTTTGGGGAGGGGTACCTGACCATTGTTTGGGGGGTACCTGACCATAGTTTGAGGGGTACCTGACCATTGTTTGGGAGGGGTACCTGACCATTGTTGGGGAGGGTACCTGACCATAGTTTGGGGGGGGAATTTACCTGACCATTGTTGGGGGGTACCTGACCATTGTTGGGGGGGTACCTGACCATTATTTAGGGGGAGGGGTACCTGACCATTGTTGGGGGTACCTGACCATTGTTGGGGGGGGTACCTGACCATTGTTTAGGGGAGGGGTACCTGACCATTGTTAGGGGGTACCTGACCATTGTTTGGGGGGAAGGGTACCTGACCATTGTTGGAGGGTACCTGACCATTGTTTGGGGGGGTACCTGACCATAGTTTGGGGGGTACCTGACCATTCTTTGGGGGGTACCTGACCATTGTTTGGGGGGTACCTGACCATTGTTTGGGGGGTACCTGACCATTGTTTGGGGGAGGGGTACCTGACCATAGTTTGGGGGGGGGGGTACCTGACCATTGTTGGGGGGTACCTGACCATTGTTGGGGGGTACCTGACCATTGTTTAGGGGGAGGGTGTACCTGACCATTGTTGGGAGTACCTGACCATTGTTGGGGGGTACCTGACCATTGTTAAGGGGGGAGGGGTACCTGACCATTGTTTGGGGGGTACCTGACCATAGTTGGGGTGTACCTGACCATTGTTTGGGTGGGTACCTAACCATTGTTTGGGGGAGGGAATACCTGGCCATTGTTTGGGGTACCTGACCATTGTTTGGGGGAGGGTTTTGTACCTGACCATTATTTTGGGGGTACCTGACCCATTGTTGGGGGGTACCTGACCATAGTTTGGGGAAATTTCTGACCATAGTCTGGGGGGTACCTGACCATTGTTGGGGGGTACCTGACCATTGTTTTGGGGAGAGGGGTACCTGACCATTGTTTGAAGGGGTACCTGACCATAGTTTGGGGGGGTACCTGACCATTGTTTGGGAGGGGTACCTGACCATTGTTGGGGGGGTACCTGACCATAGTTTGGGGGTGAGGGTACCTGACCATTGTTGGGGGGTACCTGACCATTGTTGGGGGGGTACCTGACCATTATTTGACAGAGAGGGGTACCTGACCATTGTTGGGGGTACCTGACCATTGTTGGGGAAATTACCTGACCATTGTTTAGGGGGAGGGGTACCTGACCATTGTTGGGGGGGTACCTGACCATTGTTGGGGGTACCTGACCATAGTTTGGGGGGTACCTGACCATTGTTTGGGCGGGTACCTGACCATTGTTTGGGGGGAGAGGGGTACCTGACCATTGTTTGGCCCAGGGGTACCTGACCATTGTTTGGGGGAGGGGTACCTGACCATTGTTTTGGGGGTACCTGACCATTGTTGGGGGGTACCTGACCATAGTTGGGGGGGGTACCTGACCATAGTCTGGGGTACCTGACCATTGTTTGGGGGGTACCTGACCATTGTTTGGGGGTACTGACCATAGTTTGGGGGGGGTACCTGACCATTGTTTGGAGGGGTACCTGACCATTGTTGAGAGGTACCTGACCATAGTTTGAGGGTGGGGGTACCTGACCATTGTTGGGGGGTACCTGACCATTGTTGGGGGGGGTACCTGACCATTATTTAGGGGAGGGGTACCTGACCATTGTTGGGGGTACCTGACCATTGTTGGGGGGTACCGGGTGGACCATTGTTTAGGGGGAGGGGTACCTGACCATTTTTGGAGGGTACCTGACCATTGTTTGGGGGGTACTTGACCATAGTTTGGGGGGTACCTGACCATTGTTTGGGCGGGTACCTGACCATTGTTTGGGGGGAGGGGTACCTGACCATTTTTGGGGGGGTACCTGACCATTGTTTGGGGGGGTACATGACCATAGTTTGGGGGGGTACCTGACCATTGTTTGGGGGGGTACCTGACCATTGTTGGGGGGGGTACCTGACCATTATGTGGGGGGGTACCTGACCATTGTTGGGGGGGGGTACCTGACCATAGTTTGGGGGGGTACCTGACCATTGTTTGGGGGGGGGGTACCTGACCATTGCTTGGGGGGAGGGGTACCTGACCATTGTTTGGGGGGTACCTGACCATTGTTTGGGGGGAGGGGTACCTGACCATTGTTTGGGGGGTACCTGACCATAGTTTGGGGGGTATCTGACCATTGTTTGGGGGGAGGGGTACCTGACCATTGTTGGGGGGTACCTGACCATAGTTTGGGGGGGTACCTGACCATTGTTTGGTGGGGTACCTGACCATTGTTGGGGGGGTACCTGACCATTATTTGGGGGGTACCTGACCATTATTTGGGGGGAGGGGTACCTGACCATTGTTTGGGAGGGGTACCTGACCATTGTTGGGAGGGGTACCTGACCATTGTTGGGGGGTACCTGATCATTGTTGGGGGGTACCTGACCATTGTTGAGGGTACATGAACATTTTTGGATGGGGGGGTACCTGACCATAGTTTGGGAGGGGTTCCTTACCATAGTTTGGGAGGGGTACCTGACTATAGTTTGGGAGGGGTATCTGACCATAGTTTGGGAGGGGTACCTGACCATTGTCGGGGGTACCTGACCATTGTTGGGGGTACCTGACCATTGTTGGGGGGTACCTGATCATTGTTGGGGGGTACCTGAACATTGTTGGGGGGGGTGGGGGTCGATTAAAAAAAAAAGCATCCGGGTATTGTGAAAGTTGTGTCGTGATAGCGCCTCGTCTGCTGTTTGAAAGAGGAAATCTAGCACCGCCGATAACGTCTCTTTTATCCTGGAGCAGCCTGGACGATCACTGATTCCAAACTAAATAATGAACTCATCTAGCCATTATTATATAGAGGCATGTCAGTCAGACCTTCGATGCAATAATGAATTATATTAACCGTGGCCTGTTTAGGTCCAGGTGCATAGTATTAATAACCTGCAATTATGGTTACACTCCCTGTTAATGCAGCTGAAACATGCATTTTTTTAGTTGTGTGTGTGTGTGTGTGTGCGTGTGTCAAGCACACCTCGTTTGCATCACAGGCAATTTAAATTCAATACATGCGTTCGTCTGTCACCACACTTACCAAATTTTCGAATGAATATGTATAAGGCTATATATATGTCATATATATATATATATATATTATAAGTATATATGTATAAGTATATATATGTATAAGTATATATATGTATAAATATATATATATGTGTATAAGTATATATATATGTATAAGTATATATATGTATATGTATAGGGTGATACTTACCTCGACGTTATCCCGCGTCACCCTGGATATGTTTTTAAAATCGCAGATGACGTAGGCCACCAGGTAGGTGCTCATCCTGACAGACTCCTCGTACACGTCCAGCCAGAGAGAGTCCCCGTAGGGCCGGGACTCCACCAGGCGGGTGTTGAACAGGGAGATGTGCCGGGAGCTCCGGACGATGGACATGGAGAAGTTGGCCTTCAGCTCCGGCTCGTCCAGGCACGGGAACGCGCTGCGGGCGGCCGTGGCTTCGAAGTGAGTACTGGCCATGTACCTGTGAGTACATATGGTGAGTACATTTAGTGAGTACAGTTACTCGTAAGTCTTACACAGATTTCGTGTGAGAAAATGTCTTACAGTGAGACATGGACCACATTATGTAAATATACATGCAGGTTGGGTCAGTTATAGATTCAAACTACATAAAAATTGGGCCACGTATTTCAACATTATACATCCAATTTAGGTCAGTTATAGATTTAAACAATACAGGCATTGTTAGACAGAAACATTGATAGACAGAAACATTGATAAACCATAGAACATTGATAGACAGAAACATTGATAGACAGAGACATTGATAGACAGAAACATTGATAGACAGAAACATTGTTAGACAGAAACTTTGACAGACACAGCAACACGAATCTACACCCTCATTGAGAACGGATCATTTTTACTAGACCTACCAGAAAGTAAAGACAAGTGGGAAATAAAAAAGATCTTGAACGCAACATATGACAATGTTGCAGGAGACATGACGTTACTAAACACAATGTTTCAGTTATGCGGTTTTTTTTTTTAAAAGATGGCATCAAAGTCAATAAGATAAAAAGTCAACCAACTTATTATGTAATTATTTAAATTTCTTCGGTGGACCACAAAAAAAAAAAACTGGAAAGCCAGCCGCATAATTCAGATACCACACACTTGGGCTGTGACCCATATTTCCTGCACCTGCAAATCGCAGGAGTAAAGAATTTTAAAAATAAATTTAAAATGACGTAATCAAATAAACATTCTAATTGAGATAGTACACTTTAAGGAAATGGTTCTAACACACACACACACACATAAAGAATGTCGATAGCAACTTTAGAATACTTAAAAAGGAAGGGCTGGACCAAAACGAATTATAAATTTAAAACAGGATTGTTTCATAAAGGTATGACCACAGCCTAAAGAAAGTAGTGTTTTTGAATAAACTGCGCGTTGGGCGAAATAAAATAAAAAGGGAAAAATAATTTTATTTTTTTAGGGCAGAGATATTAAAACACATAGGATAGATTTACAAACGCGATACGTAACAGTAACAATAGGAAGATGTGGTGCAGTGGGCATATGACGTACAAATACGTGACTCCAGACATTTTGACATAAGACACACACATAATACATTCATTCATTCATGCATACATACATATATACACACTAAGATATATGCATGCGCACATAAATAAACACACACGCATACTTACATACACACACACATACACCCATACATACACACAATAATAAATACACACACGTACATACATGCACATATAGATTCATAAACTAACACGCACACATATACACACACACACACGCGCACGCACACACACACACACATATACATACATACCTGGTCTCATTGTTCACCGTGTAGCCACTCTTGTAGAAGCCCCTCATCTTGCTTAGGCTCTCCAGCGACCCCTTGAAGGTGACGTTCAGCTGCAGCAGCGAGCCGGGCCGCAGCGGTCTGGCCACCCGCACGTAGTACTGCTGGTTGCGCGGGTACTCCAGCTCCTTGACGACCCGCAGCTCCCCCTCCCCCCGGGGGCCCTTCTCCCGGGCCGCCACGCCGGAGACGTTGAGCTCCTGGACGTGGAACACGACGAAGGTGGTCTCCTCCATCACCCGCAGGCTCATCTGGACCCACCCGGAGAACCGCGACTCGGAGATGTTGGGGTGCAGGAAGATGCGGTACGACACGGGCGCCACCGTCTTGGGGAGCCTCAGGTCCTTCCAGGGGAAAGGCTCCCCGCTGGTGGAGACGTACGTCTGGGCGGCGTCGGCGGCGTCGTGGTGGGCCTGGCCGGGGGCGAGGGAAGAGGAGGAGCCTCCCCCCCCGGTCTCATCTCCCCCGAGGATGGGCTGCTGGCACCCGGCGGGCAGGGTCGACGCCGGCCTGGCGAAAGCGGCGATGACGGCCACAGCGACCATGACGACGCCCATGACCAACAGGATGCATATGGCGCAGCCCTTGGAGCAGGCCACCTGGCGGAACCTCTGACCTTTGGTGGGCTCGTAGACGGCCTTTTTGTTCAGAATGGCCTCCCCTGAAACAAACACAGACACACGCGCACAATATATTAACGCTATTAGATTTAAACAATATCGAGCAAAGTTTTACGTTAATTAAAAAAAAAAAGGGCCGATACAGCCCATGGGATTGTGCGGCTAGTACACTGCCCAGCCGCCATTACTGTCCCCGACAAATGTCCGGTACCCCATTTCTTTAAAGCCGGGTGGACTTGGGGGACATCGATCGGACCCGTGAAATGACCTGGCTTGTGCCGAGGCCTGAACTCGGTACATTCCGTGCAATGGTGGCAAAACGGGCTTGTAGAACAACGATGGACGAACGGAATGTAGCGTCGGACGATGACAAGAGAATCCACCCCCGAGCTGTAGTGTCGGACGATGAGACAGGATAATCTACCACCGGGGTGTAGTGTCGGACGATGAGACAAGAGAATCTTGCGTCGGACGACGAACGCACTAAACAATAAGATTGTGGTTAGCCGGGACAAGATGAGACCATATGGGATATACATGTGCAGACTGTCACGTGATGGTGGAGGGAGGGAAAGGGAGGGGAGTGGGACATCAAGCCAAGATACCGACTGTAAGACAACATTGGTGAAATCAGAGAGCATCGATATTAATGATGAAATCAATCACTAGAGACATCCAGACTGATGAAATCAATCACTAGAGACATCCAGACTGATGAACTCAATCACTACAGACATCCAGACAATCACTACAGACATCCAGACTGATGAAATCAATCACCGGAGACACCAAGGACACCAATGAAGGTCACTTCTGTAACAAAATCGATCACAACGTCTCCTCCACATTGACGGGCACGACCCAACGACCCCCCCCCCGCCCCCACCACCACTAAAGTCAGACGCCGTCTATAAACACCGTCATAATATTTATATAAATGTCAATTTAAAAAAATATTCACCTCACCGTAAAAAAAAAGAGAAAAAAAAATATTCCAGGTACTACGTAAACCAAAACACCGGTCGAAACAGGAAAAAATAATAATAATAAAAAAATGCAGAAGCAAAAACAAACAACAAATTCTTGAGCAAGGGGAGGCAATTCGCGAATATGAAACAAAACAAATAAATAAATAAATAAATTTTGAGCGTCTTACTCTCGTTCATAGCGAGCACTTGTTGTGGCGAGACCTATATATTGCGTGGATGTATCTACGCATTGATCTATCAAAGTATTGGACACCTAACAGCTGTCTATGTGTGTGTGTGTGTTTGCCTTCCCGCCTATTAGCCAATAATAATCCTGGCTTTTATTGTCATAAAATGTACCCTCCGATGTGAATTCGACACACGCGCGCGCACACACACACAGGCGCGCTGCAATGCATTTCGCGGCGAACAGCAGCAACAGTATGTCACGTGATGATGACGACATCATGTAAATACAGGTGCATATGCACTGCCAATCGGCACGAATTCAATGGGGGGGGGGGAGGGGCGACGACCTGGTTTGGAGACGTCCCCCCATGTTTTTATTATGTCATTGTATGCATTTAAATCTCCTGGATGTAATTCGTGAGCGACTGTCCGACAAAGAATGTATTCAGAGATGATTGAACAGCTTGTATGCCTCCCTCCTAGTGCACTAGGACCATTTATCAGTGGGCCACACAGACAGGTGTAATGGCGGGCGCACCCCAGAAAGCCCAAATTTATATCAAACCGTATATATCTATATGAGTAGTATGGCAGGCCAGGGCCCTAAATGGGCTGTAGAGTCAAAGGAAGAAGAAGAACAAGTATATCTATAAGACGACAGTCTTTTGGTTGGGTGCCCAATATTGTTTTCTGCGCCCGTGGGGTGTGGGGGGGTCCCTTGAATGACCTTAGTCTACCTCTGGCCACAGTGTTGGTTTAGAACGGCGGTAAGGCCTGGCCAATGTGTATCGCGGTAAGATAGACTTGTCGTTTTGAGCTTAATAATAATTTAAAGTAGACAGACAGGTAAATACAGGTGTGACAGACAGACAGGCGAGGGTGTACAAGACAGATTTGAGTCCACTAGGCATAGTGTATGGTGGATCATACATTTTTTTAACGGTTTTTAACGATTGGTTTCCCTATGACTTAAGTAATGTGTATTTCTCCTGACATACATCGCTCGCTAGTCGAGGGGTGTCAGAGGGAAAAATAGAGCCCTCCCCCCCCTCCAATTGGTATCTTTGCCTGGGGAGGGGGGGCACAAAGAGGTAAAACAAAAACGGTTCTGCCAACACCGTACCTTACAATTCATACCAATTTCTCGCGTGTCACGTGTGTTCACTTTGGCGTCCGCGGTTCAACGGTCACTGTAACCAGGTCACTGGCCCGCTGTTCGCTTTTTCAACTCATGAATAGAAGATGGCGGGATTGGGTGGGGGGGGGAGTGTAAGGGGCGAGTTTCAGAGTCACTGATCACAACAAAAGATACACATGGAGAGTTTACAGAGGATAGATGCAGTGGTCGTGATATGATGCTCTTGTCGAGACAGAATAGGTCCTGGATGGGGAGGGGGTGGGGGGTAAGGGGAGGCAAACAACTCGCGCAACGTCCATTAACCGGTCAGAACTGACTTTGAAAGATGCAGGATATGTCACACACACATTAATGGCACGAAAATATACCATTCCACGCATTACTCAACGCAAACACGATCAACCAATCCACGCATTACTCAACACAAACACGATCAACCAATCCACGCATTACTCAACACAAACACGATCAACCAATCCACGCATTACTCAACACAAACACGATCAACCAATCCACGCATTACTCAACACAAACACGATCAAACAATTAACTCTCCACCCTCGTCGTTATAAGGTTATATAGCAGTGGGTGGCGAACCTGTGGCACAGTCGGGCACGCAGCAGAGCCTCATCATCAGTCGGCACACGACTTAAATATCACTTCCTGTAATTTTATTTAATTCGAGTGTATGCACTTGGCTATAAATAAATGTTTGTTTATTTGGGGTTGACTTTTGGGTACGAGCCCCCCGCACCCCCAAAAAAATACAACAACTTCGCCACCCACTGTTGTACAACATAGGGTTGTCTTCCCTCTTTCAAGAAAATGATTTGATGTCATTTGTATCGTTTATGTCATTAATATGTATTGTTTGTGTCATTTGTCATTGTTTATGTCATTCGCATTGTTCATGTCAGTAATTTGCAATGTCTGTGCATTCGTATTGCTTATGTCATTCGCATTGTTTATGTCAGTAATTAGCAATGTCTGTGTCATTCGTATTGCTTGTCATTTGCATTGTTCATGTCAGTAATTTGCAATGTCTGCGTCATTCGTATTGCTTATGTCATTCGCATTGTTGATGAAATTTGTCTTGTTTATGCCATTCGGATTGTTTATGTCATTTGTATTGTTGATGTCACTTGTATTTCTAACATTCGTTACATATCAAAACATCATTTACCAATACAACTCTCGATATATAACGCATTGCAATGAAGGACCACCACCCCACCCCACAACCTCGTTCGCAAGATAATAATACACTGAACGGTACACCCTACATAGAAAGTGCTGGTGGTGGGGGTGGAGGGGGGGAGATGCTCTTCATTTCTTTCTCTTTATACCACCCCCCCCACACCTTTTTCCACAATGGTCACAACCCACGCAGGTAAATGCTGTCTCATGGGAAGGGTGGAGGGAGGGGCGCCTCTAGTAAAAAAACTTAAAAAAAAAAAAAACTTTCAACAAAACAGTTTTGTCCGTGTGAGGCATCACTTCCCCCCCTCCATCCACCCCCCCCCCCCGGTTCACCGACCAGTTTACTCAGATTCTATTAAACAGTTAAACAGATGATGGTGATCCACGAATGCATTACAGATGCTGTCAACAGATTTTTTGAGACTAATTGCACTTTGGCTCAAACAGTCAAAACCTTGCTCCCGCTTACTGTTACTCTGCGGTGTTGTCAGGTGTTTTCAACGAAGAACCGCCGAAACCCAATTAAATACCCTCAGAAAATCCACAAAGAGTGGGTCTTTTTTTAAACAACTTACGTCTAATCATATATTTTATGCCTCATTTTTTTATGTACTTGCGATTTATATAAAACGTTGAATCCGCCAAGAGCCCAACCCGCCGATGACTTAAAACTCCCAGCGATGCCAGGGAAAAAAAAACACCTGCCAAAACTAGCGGATAATGCAGCCAATCTGGCAAACATTGATTAATAAGACATGTAGTTATAAGAGTCAGATGAGGTCAAGGCAGACATGCTTGTTAAATATGGCGATATAAGCAGACAGACAGACAGACAGGCATGCTTTCTCGTCGTTAATTCAAATCGAGAAATATAAAAGGTGGCCTACCAGACAGACTAAACAGACGATTATTACAAGTCTAACCAAGTGTGTGTCACATTAAACACAATAATATGTAACTGACGCCACAGGGTAAGGGTGGGGGGGAGCAACTATACAGGTCAGTGATTTATCTACTAATACTGTTGTTGTGTACAAACAATTTTTTTGTTACCTTCGTCTATAAAACACTTCTCCTCTAATAGATCCATACTTCATAAGCAGGTGCTAAGAAAATTAACAAACAATTAAGCAGGCCTGCATACAGATAGACAAAACCCAGACTTAAGTTGTGAAGAATCTCGCTATGATTTTTTTTCTTTCATGATCCCATTTTCTCACAATCAAGGGTATAAACACACAGAAAAACGTTCTACTGGTTATCCCAATAATAAAATGTACAATTACGTCATCAGAAAATGAGGTCAGCATCTCGATCCAATATTTAAATCCTAGAATAATCTAGAGGTTTTCTTCAAGGATACACCACTTTCAAAAAAACTAATATTGGTGAAACTTTTTCCTTGCAGAAATCTATGCTCACTAAATGAATGTACTTGAGTCAATATCGGGTCACGTGGTGGCCTACAACATCTGCAGACGACATGACCGGCTAAAACAAGATTAATATCGAATTTTAGGCTGTTTATTTGCTTGTTTTGTCGGCCTTGTCAATATGTGGGCCTATTAATTAAATGAGACCAGTCATAGTTATTTAAATAATTTCACCCGCAACCATCAGAGGTATAAAATAAGCACAATTTTACAATAAGTTGAGAAAGAAAAAAGACAATATTTGTAACAGACAATGCCAGTTCTTTGATTCACTCTGAAACGAGTGTCGGGCAGCAATAAACAGACCGAACAGCAATAAACAGACCGAACAGCAATAAACAGACCGAAGAGGCAATAAACAGACCGAACAGCATTAAACAGACCGAACAGCATTAAAACAGACCGAACAGTAATAAACAGACCGAACAGCACAAACGGGCCTGCTTACGCCCGTGGGGGCCATAGTTTGCCCATGACCGATCCATACCACGAGAGGCCACGCATGAGATTAATGTGGGCGATTACACCGCGGGATTCGTTTATAAATAGAAATTAAAAAAAAAATACTTTGAAGAAAATTCGGTCAACATAAGTAGGTCAACAAACGAAACAAGAAAAATGGCCTAATCAGGGGCCGCAGATAACTCACTTTAGAGCCGTATGCTGGCCATAGACCCTCTCTATCCCCCCCGGCATACGACACCGGTCTTCATCGCTAGGGTCACCGCTGGATGAATGTCGACGCCCATTTTGAATCTGTCCTGGAGACCAATTCAACCAGGATGCATCCAAACGAGATCAGTCGGGTGACTGAGTGTGTTTTTGCAAATACAGTTTAGTTGACTTGGAAATGAGTGTTACTGTATAGTTGAATTAACTTTGAAAGTGCATTACTGTATAGTTTAGTTGACTTGGAATGAGTGTTACTGTTTAGTTGTATCGTTATCTCAAAAAGTAGCTGAGTTACTGCATAAATCAGTGCCTTTTGTCAAGGTGTGTTACTGCACATCGTTAGTGCAATATGTCGCTGCGTTACTGCATAAGAGTAAATTAGTTTACCCTGTGGGTGAACCAAATGTGACTTCAATTTACTTTTTTCTCCAGAAGTCTAATTTGGTTCAATGAGTCTCACAGTGTGTAGATGGGTTCATTGTTCGGCTGACCGGAAGTGAACTTCTAACTGACGAAGCAGTCGAACGGTAAACCGTCAACGTGTTGCTTTTAGTTCTTCTTTCCCTACATTGAACCCGGGGGGAGGGGAGGGGGTTCCCCTCATTCTGCTGCAAGTAGTTTTTGTTTTGTTTTTTATCACAAGGTTTGTTCTGTACAGTGGCGAAGGCAGGCCCGTATTTGTTCTACTTTAGTAAAAGTATTACTTCCCCCTGCTATTGCCTGGCCCCCGCTGTAGAATTTTCACGCTACGGGGCTGGGCGAGGGTTGGATTCAGATGTGTACATTTGAACTTTGGCTAAACCTTTTGTTCATTTCTGCAACGGTCAAATAGTATTTTTAAAAGTGCGACCATTTAGTAGTATTGTGGTTTGGCTAAATGGAGCCATTTCTGTCTACCACGTAACACAAGACCTACATAACATCAGTAAAAAAGAAAAACTGCTCACGTCGGAGGGAAAAAACCTTAAAATTCCAATACCCCCCCCCCCCCCCCATCCCTGTAGGGACGATGTGAAATAAATGAAATATTTTTTTCCTACAAAAACAAACAAAACAAACAACAATTGGTGGCGATATATATTTTAAAAAAAATATTCAGAATCTACCCCTTGCTACTCTGAGGAACACCAGCCATTGATGGATTATTTGGTGATATTAAAATAAGGGGAGAAGATGTGTTCAGACACTTGTGGATAGACGGAATAAAACTAATGATGCGGATATGATTAAAAAAAAAGAATGCCCCCCCTCAAGACTTCAATGCTATGAATGTTGACTTACCTCCTGCCAATTCGGTGGCATATATCAAACAACCATCATCATCACCACCACCGCTGACACACACGCGCGCACACACACACACACACACACACACAGTGCAAGGTAGCTAGCCACTGCAACACTTGTTAGAGACATCAAAGCCTCGTGCCCAGTCGTTGTTGTTGTTTTACCCGACGTGGACGAATGACGCCAACAAGCCCCCCCCCACACACACACACCCCACCCCTCACACACACACACACACACACACCCCCGCACACCACGCCCACACACAAAAGGCATCATTTATCTATTAGCAGCACCTGACCGGCACTGAAGTATTCCAATAAAAAGCCGCCATCTGCTGCTGCTGCAGTAGTTTGTAGATGGTGCGGGAGATATGTCATAACGAGGCAAGGTGTGTATGGTCTTACTCCCACTACTCACCACCCTCCTCTCTCGGTCTTTTTTTTTTTTAACAATCGACCAGATGACGGTAAACTAGACAATTTAAGACAACATCTTCACAAAAAAAGATAATGTATATCAGATGGAGATGTGAGGATAGAGAGGAGGGGGGGGGTGTGGCGGGGGCGCGTTCAATTCTGAGATACGCAACTGGCCCGTCACGAGAACAGTGCGCAAACATAGAACGCGCTCGTCAGGACACCCCCACTCCAGACCCCGCTGGAGGGGGGCCCCAAAAAACTTTTTTTTATCAAACATTAAGTACGTTACCTCATGTCATGGGTGTCGAATGTCAAATGGAAGGGCCCCCAAACAGGCCAAGCCCCCCCGGGCCTCCGGAATACCTAGGTCTCGGCATTGTCTTCAACCCGCTATAAAAATGACTTGAAGGCTTAAAAGGGGCGGTGGTGGGCGTAAAGCCCCCCCTTCCCTTTTTCAGAGCCCGCCATGGGGTCGGCGACTTTGAAGGGGCGGTCCTGGATACCAGTGGCGTCAGTTATTCGTGGGAGAGGCCGGGGGTACATCCCATGAGGATTTTGGGAGACCCCGACCATGGGGAATAGTTGCCATAGGGGGGCTCCCCCCCCCCGCTTTGAAAAACGTTTCGCCCCTTCTCCCTCTTCCATCTCTCCGGTATGTATGAAAACCAACTGTTGCACACAAAAAGAGGACGCAAGTGAGGTAGAACAGCGCGGTAAGCCCTAATTTATTAGACGTGCAAGCAATGTTTTGCAAGAAGAGATATGGACCTACCACAACAACAACAACGAAGAATAGCAGTAGCCAGCAGTCTGCCCCGCTACAGGTGGGCGTGTCGTGTCACGGAGCGGGCCGCCCTGCCTCAAAAGAAGATGGGGAAAAAAACACACACACACACGGGAAAAAAGAAATCACTCGTCTCAGTCGTCTGGCGTGTCCCCTACACCCGTTTATGCACACAGATCCATGAAGACCAACTTCCAAAGGAAATGATCTGTTCTACACATTTTTATATTTTTCTTTCTTTATAAAATGCAACCAACAAATGGGATGTCGATCCTGATGACAGTGCTGCCAACTTGGACAATTTATGTCCGTACTTATATTTATATATATATATATATATATATATATATGTATAGCCATCTAAATATAAGGAAACTGTTAACGCAGCAATAATAGCAGGTCTAGATATTATTTGTCGTAAGTAGGCTTATACATATGCAAATACATATGAATATTTTTTGCATACATTTTTTCTGGATAATTATTCGAGACAAAAGTTGGCAGCCCTGTCTGGCGATCCAAGTGAGTAATGCGGGGGGGGGGGGTGGAATAACAAATAGTTGAAGGGAAAAACAGGTAAAAGGTTAACATCATTTGGTGCATTCCTGTGTACAGCGAAAAGGGGAGTGCGGTAGGGTAGTCGTGTGCGTGGGGGGAGGCGCTCTACAATGAAGAAGTGTGGGAAAGTAATCCTCACGTTTGATCCGACACAGGCTGTCAGGTCTAGTAACAGGTGGTGTGTCAACAATCTCCACATAACCGTGATGAGTTTTCGATGCGGTGCCATTCGGGCCCCCCCCCAGTCTAAAAAAAAATCTGGGACACCCCCCTCCGACAAGCTGTGACGAATGACCCTCCCACCCACCCCCCCGTGTTCGAGTTGTCAGCCCTTGTGGTCAGATCCTCATACCTCCGGGGGTAATGTCGTGTCAACCGCAGGACGGGAACCACGGGCCACAGTTGGCTCTTGAATAAAACAGTAAAAGGGCCGAACCAAAAAGAAGGAGAATGGGTGTGGAGGGAGGGTGTATTAGCCCCCCCCCTGGGGGTGGGTGGGGGAGTGAATGTAACCCAGTCATTGACTGCGAACGAGTGAAGAGGGAAGTGGACACTGCCATCGTCTTAGTGTAATACCGTGGGGCAGTGGAGTGGAGCGGGGAGTGGAGGAAGTGGAGCGCGGATAAAATTACAGGTCACTCGAAAGTCATGCCCCCAACCATGGTCGAGATGCCCACGAGGTGGCCTCAAGTCAAATAATAATATCATTCTACCCCCCCCCCCCTCAAAGCCCCGGTGGGTGAAATGTCTATAAAAAATATTACGAGGTAAAAAATTTAAAAAGTACCTCCCCCCCCCCAACCCCCCGGGTCGCACATTCAACCACACTTTGTGTAATATATCCCACAGACAATTGTTTCAAGCAAGGAAGTCTTGCCATTTTTTATCGAAAATCTATTCTCGTTGTTTAAATAAACGTATCTATCTATCTATATATCTATCAGTCTATATATCAGTCTATCTATCAGTCTATCTATCTATCAGTCTATCTATATATCAGTCTATCTATCTATCAGTCTATCTATATATCAGTCTATCTATCTATCAGTCTATCTACCTATCAGTCTATCTATATATCAGTCTATCTATCTATCAGTCTATCTATATATCAGTCTATCTATCTATTAATCCCACCTCTCTTTTTGTATGTATATATATACCATTGCTGGGTACCAATTATCTATCTATTTATCTCTATCTATCTATTTATCTATCTATATAAACCCTAATTAGTACCCAACAACGCTCTGTTGTTTTAGTGAGTGAAAGACACAGCGGCCTTTAAGTGGTGTAGCGACTCTAGGGACAGGGCAGCAACAGGCTATTGCAGGAACCCTGTGTGATTTTTTTTTCTTCGGCGCCCTTCTCTCATTGATAAAAAGTGCACAACCATTGTACGGCGCTCTTCTCTCATTGTGAAAAGTGTACAAACATTGTACGGCGCCCTTCTCTCATTGAGAAAAGTGCACAAACATTGTACGGCGCCCTTCTCTCATTGAGAAAAGTGCACAAACATTGTACGGCGCCCTTCTCTCATTGAGAAAAGTGCACAAACATTGTACGGCGCTCTTTTTCTCATTGAGAAAAGTGCACAAACATTGTACGGCGCTCTTCTCTCATTGTGAAAAGTGTACAAACATTGTACGGCGCCCTTCTCTCATTGTGAAAAGTGCACAAACATTGTACGGCGCCCTTCTCTCATTGAGAAAAAGTGCACAAACATTGTACGGCGCCCTTCTCTCATTGTGAAAAGTGCACAAACATTGTACGGTGCTCTTTCGGCGCCCCATTCCGTTCGGCGCCATGTGCGGACCCGCAGTACCCTCTCCTGCTCTACTGACTAGAGGTGGGCCACCACCCCCCCCGGGGGGTTAGCTCCGCGCAAGGTGGATTTCTTTCTTCTGTTGGGCGAACTGTTATAAAAAAAACTAAACGCTTATCCCAGACCCCCCCCTCCCTCCCCCCGTATATAACACTCGCCCTCACCCACCCCCCACTACAACCGCGTAAAGTCTAGGGCCACCCCTATCTCCGGTATGAGCCTGTCTCTGCGTGTTCGCGTGCTGTTCAGCCTTTAGCCCCCCCCCAATCCCCCTCCCCCCATTGCCCTGTCACACGAACGTGATTAGGTTGGTCTTTGGTTGAACATGTCTTGTTAGGTGATAGCCTATATATTTTTCTTTTGTTTACGTCCAAAAAAAATATATGTGTGTCGATAATGTGTGTGTGTGGGGGTGTATGTGTATGTATATAAAAGATTTAATACGATAACCGGAGTCAAAGCCCTTCCGATTCAACTATAATCTTGGGTATAATTAAACGATGACTTGAATCACAAAGAGGCGGTGCCATTTTTTTTTTAAATAAATAAACAACACTTGCCTATATTTAATGGCAGTTGAGGATGATTGACTGTGTGGGTGGGGGGGGTCAGCAAAACGTATGTGGGGGGGGGGGGGGAGGCACGGGCATGGAATCTACGCACTTTTTTTTTTAATTTCAACCTGCCAGTCTCAGTGGCCTAAACAACGTTGTGCCGCCGCCCGGGGCAGGGCCCTACAAATGCCGACCCCCAACCCTCTCAGTGCCCGGGACACGCCTTAAAAATTCGAATAGGTTGGAAACCAAATGAAATATATTAAAACGGCATTAGAATACGAACGTGCTTTGAAATTCGGACGTCCGAAAGTGTTCTTTCAGTGTTGTTGTTTTTTTTAATTTGTATAAATATTCCCCCCCCCCACGTGTTTATCTACAGTTTGACCTACGGCGATGTACACAACATCACCTGAGTCACCACACTACACAAACAAACCCAAGAGATACCCGACACCAGGGGGGAACCGGGTGGCCGAAATAAGCCAAACTGGCATCATTTTACAAACATTCTCCGCGTGTTGAACTTTGTCATCCGTTGGATGTCAGTAATTAGCCATTGCTCATTGAACAAATAAAATGATTCTCGCATAACATGTAAACATCTCAAGGTTGCAGTTCCTAGCAGTATAAAAAATATATGTCCCATAACGCCATAACAGATTTAAACAGGCGTTTAAACAACCCATTTTTCCTTCGTTTTTCGGACGTCCTAAAAATGGTAAATTTGTGGGCCCATCCTAAAGTAAATTTGTGGGCCCTATCCTAAAAGTACATTTGTGGGCCCCCTATCCTAAAGTACATTTGTGGGCCCCATCCTAAAGTACATTTGTGGGCCCTACCACCACAGTACATTTGTGGGCCCCATCCTAAAGCACATTTGTGGGCCCTATCCTAAAGTACATTTGTGTGCCCTATCCTAAAGTACATTTGTGTGTCCTATCCTAAAGGACATTTGTGGGCCCTACCCTACAGCATAGTACATTTGTGGGGCCCATCCTAAAGTACATTTGTGTGCCCTATCCTAAAGAACATTTGGGGCCCTACCCTACAGTAGGCATTTGTGGGCCCCTACCCGCACAGTACATTTGTGGGCCCCATCCTAAAGTACATTTGTGGGCCCCCATCCCGTAGTACATTTTGTGGGTCCCACCATAAAGTATATTTGTGTACCCTATCCTAAAGTACATTTGTGAGGCCTAGGACCGAAAACGCAGTGAAGACCGCGGCTTACAATTGTTTCTCGGGCCTTAATAGCCTAGGGCCCCCCCTCTGACACCCTCAGCCAGTTAGGTCATCTCGGCTCCTGGCCAGTGCTTAACTCGCCCTTCCTGGCCAAGTGGTTGACTGTTAGCACTTTGGCCCATACCAGAATTGGTGAAACTCTCCCAAAGCACTTCTTTGAAAAAACACGTAAATACTTTGTTATGGCTCAGAAAATGTGTACTTTTGAACAAATTTTTAACAGCTTTAAGCGAAATAAGAGCACCAACGCGGGGGAGGGGGAGGGGGTGGGGAAGATGTGGGGGGGGGCAGTGCATAGGTAAGAGCACAGTGGCGCACCTAAGGCGGTGGGTGCGGTCCGCACCAGGCGGCACTTTTTATTACTTTTTGGAGGGGGCGGCAAAAATGTATAGATTAAATTGAAATACCTAAATGAGAGGGCGGCAAAATCGTCTTCCGCCCTGGGCGGCCGATACCCACGCTACGTCGCTGTAAGAGCATAATTTGCCTAGCCCAAAAAAAGACACGCTGTTTCTAACTCCGATGAGCTACTGCGACTGTCATGTGATGGCGAGCGAGCCAGGTAAGCTGCTGCGCATGGCAAGTCTCCTCAGCCTGGTGTCGTTGGCCACCGTAGTACAAATTACAAATGCCAGCTTGTCAGGTTACAACATATCTATCACCTTCACGCTGCACCCGTTGGGGCCATCACAGCCGTGGCGATGGTTACAGTTAATATGATATTGCACCACGTACTGGCCCGTAGCGTGCGGGGGGCAGTAAAATGTATTACCTGCCCCCCTGCTACTGCCTGGCCCCTGCTGTAGAATGCCTGGCCCCACTTGTAGAATTTTCACGCTACGGGGCTGACCACGTATCTGTAACGATTCTATTCTAGGGTCAAGATACGCCTTCTCACTCCCCTTTAAAAGGACCAGAATTACACACAGGCTGAATAGGCTAAGCGAAAAGTTTTAATCCATTTATAAATAAAAACAGACCCTAAAGCATTAAGCCGCCATAAGCTAGCCCTCAATCGTAGCAAGGCTCAGCAGCGCATTAAAAAAAAATATAAATTTACAGGACAAGGGCACAACCCGTACTTTTAATCCGATACCAGAGCAAACGTGTACTTTTAATCTGAGGAGGATGGAATAACCGGTTCATTACTTGAGTAACCGGATAACATTACATGAGTAACAGGATAACATTGTGAAGTGCTCAACTTACAAGCGAGACAGCAGGCTTGGTTGAAAAAATGATTGTTTACAAAAAAAATATGTAGGTACGCTATTTGCATAATTCATGCATTTGTAATGAAGTAGTAATCATTAGTAGGACTTTATTTTTAGGGAGCAACAGTATAATATGGTCCGCCCGAATATGCTCCTACATTTTGTATGCGCCCCCCCACCAACGTTGGACTTTTTCCAAATGTTTGCTACTACTGACTAAACAATTCAAATGGTATATATATATATAAACATTTCCCCCGACACTTCGGTAATATACCCTGTCTCAGGCAACGCGTGCAATGCCTGTCTCAAGCACGTGTGCAACATGCCATTTGTCTAGTATCAGTTTACATGCGTGTATATGTCAATCTTGTTTGCAATCATGTTTAGCAACCGAGTGCTATCTTTTAAAAAAAAATTTACTTATATTTTACCTCCCCTTTTTTTTTCTCTTTTTGATATAATTTCATTAATTTCTGTCTCGTACACCATTGAAAAAAAAATAATTAGCTTTTTTAATTCTTCAATGTTTTTTAAGAGGGCATACTTTTAGAAAAAGGAATATCTTCGTTTTTTTTAAGTTATCTTAAAATTTTTAAAGTAATCTTACTTTTTTTTAAAAGTAATCTTACTTTTTTTTAAGTTAACACTTTTTTTTAAAGTAATCTTACTTTTTTTATTCCCTTAAAGGATGATATGTTTATCTGCTCAAGCTAAAAGCCCCTAATGGGACGGTCTCATTTCTATCTCACCTGGAGCTGACAGTGCAAAAAAGGCTGTGAAGAGCACCACACAAGACATAGTTAGGTGAATTGACATTGCATGAGAATCCCGAACCAACCCACAGCCCCTTAGATCTCTGTCTGCCCCAGCCCGCACATCGGGCTACAACCAAAGCCCTACTGACCAAGTTACCATATGTAAACATCTCCTTAAAATTGGTTTTAAGACTGCTGCACAGAGCCGAGCAAGTCTGCATAAATATTGTTGGGTTTAATATTTCCTATTCATTGCACCTATATTAGTCAGTGAGTCCCATTTGAAAAAAGTGGCAGTATATATACATATACAAACACACAAATATATAACACTATATATGCAATATAGCAGAGTGAAAAAGGCGGACATGTCAAGAACCATCAGATAAGTTTCACCCAAAGCAAAAGTTAATTTGATATCAGAAATAAAATCAAACGAAGCTGCAAAAAAAAAAAAATGTGATAAAAAATGGCTGGTTAAGATCAGATTAGGTGCCAAACATTACGTGAGATTTGAACTGATAAACTGTGCCATACAACTCAAAAACATCTAAGCCACTGAGTGTGAATCAGGCAAACGTTAAAATATTTAATGCATGGAGGTGACACCCCCTGGAAATTATTATACTAATGGGGACGGATGGTGGTGTGGCAAAGCACTCGACTGTCGACCCGAAGGTAACTGGATTCCGATCTCCGGTGAGGACCAAGGAAATTTTCCAGGTCTTGACTCAAGTTTCAAGGTATATCTCCCACTGGTGCCTCCATAGCCATTGCAACCGGCTATGGTGGGGGATGAAATAAGGGCACCAATAAAAACCGTCCCATTAGTGGTTTATAGGATCTCCAGGAGATTTCATCTCAACATTACAGGGGACATCACTCACACACAATAATGAGACAACCTTTTCCTCTGAAGTGCCACCCAGTCATTTTTCCCTAAAATCAAAACAATCCCTTTTTAATTACATCTTCCTGCTCAATACTAAGCGGCTGCTTCACTTCTTTTCTTTTCTTTTTTTATTTTAATTTTCAGCTTATAGAAAAAGGTTTTTTTAAATAAATACTAGTTGGACTTAAATAAGAGAGGTAACTGCTGATGGTAACCGCTATGTTTTCTACTCAAAGAAAAAATCAAGACAGTTATAACATTCCTACCTGGGAGAAATGAGACCTCTTCTACTTCTTGATCCATATCTGTAACTGGGTTCTCAGCGTTGCTTGGTGTTAAGGCTTTGCTTTAAAACCTGTTCATAGTTCAGTAGTCTGTTTTGATCTGTTCACTCATCCACTGGTCAGAAACACACAATAAATGATGAATTATAATCACATATTTATATAGAATGTTAACAGAAAATTTAAAACTAGATTTTAAAAAAATTTAATGATCAAACTGTTAGAAGAAAATAGTTTGATAAAGCGATTTTTTCAATGCAATAAAAATAAGTATTTTAAATTTTATTATTATTTTTTGTTTGAATCGTGTATCTGGTTGATATACACCCAACAAGTCTCACAATGGCAATATGAAGAAGTGTTGACTCAATGTCTAGAAGTCATTGCACCAGACTGAAGTCATCCTCTAAGCAAAACCATCAGCAGAAACAAGTAGAAGTAGGGAATGGGTTCCATGGTAGCTGACTACGCTTATAAAACAAGGGTCAAAGTTAAAGGAAAAGAACATTCTACTTTATTCTGAAACTCAAGACAGAAAGTATGTTCCAACATTACTTGGCTTAGAAGAAAGTATGGTTTCAGCATCTCAAAAGCGAAATCTATAAAAGAGATCACTATTTGTATCAAAATACATTGGCTGTTAAATCTGTAAAGGTGGGTGAGGTGGATGTGAATTAGATTAGTCTACGGCTCAAGCCCTGGTGAGTGTTATTTTTTTTTTTCTCATTTGGACAAGTCCTTGAGTTTAACCAGTTTGAAGTGAATAAATGACAGATGCTTAGGCTTAGCGAATTGGGAAAAGTTAATCATGTGTCTGGGTTTTTAGATAGAAACAAATCTCTATTAAGACAGGTATTGATTTCCTGCTTCTTGAATGAATTTAAGATGAGGGGACTCTTTAGTGACTCATATAATATAGTCTATAGTATATTCTATTTACCAAATCCAAACTACTTAATAATTTATTAAAAAAAATAACTTTAAATAAGTCATAATATAATATGAAACCAAAAAAATACTACTAAAATTGAGATGCTATGAAAAATAAAAAATAATAAATGGTTCAAATCTACTGTAATTAATAGAGTGAAAAAGAACAACATTTTATATCTTTCTTTTTCTTGTGTTTACTCCAACTGATCAACACAAGACAGTAGAGTGAGTAGACTCAATAATTATACCTGTCAAACGTAATATTTTTTGGTTTCAGTTAGTACCAACTTTCATATTTGAACGTGTTGGATCTCATAGTTTAATTACCATTTCTAAATAAAATAATACTCCTGCTAAATTGTTCATAAAAACGCTATCGTTTTAAAAACAATATAATTAGACATTAAAATTTAACAGGACTGTTTATAAATGTGCATCCTGTAGCAGTAAGCTTTGAAATAATATATAGCTAAGTTACTTTAGCTTCCGGGTTGTGACCTATTTCTTCTCGTCTACATATATTTTAAACTTCCAATAAACTAGTAAACACACAAACTGTATTTATTTAGAATATTGCCACTTTTTTTTTCCGATCATGCGATAAATGGTATCATAAGGTAACCATAAACAATCATAATGATCGATTTCTAAAAGTTGATATGCATTTAAACCAACTGTTTAAGAACTACTTGTGAATAGTTTATGACTTCAAACTTCAACTTGTCCTGTGTTGATAAGAAGTTCTCATTTTTACTTTGGCTTTAGCTCACACTCAGTTTGATTGAGATATCCTATTTGAAGTATTTGGGTGATAAGTGACATGTGTAACTGTGTGTTGAGTCAACTTAATTTTGTTATTGAAATTTTATTGTTTATTTTTTCAGATTTATTACACCTTCATTCATGTGAGCTGTGCCCGTAGTGTGTCGTAAAATGGTTAAACTAAAGTCATCAGAGTCTCCTTGCAAAAACAGACCTCTGTCAAATGAGATTAAACAACAGAAATTCACTACACCATTAAAATCGCCGAGAGAATGTTATCAC
>JAGDYQ010000117.1:2840743-2871175 GCA_021962125.1 Bulinus truncatus | reverse complement strand
ACCAAAAAGGAGCCCGAAGCAGAGTACCATAACCCCTTTGAGTTTCCATATAAGGTTAAAAAAAAAAATTATGATTGCCCCAGCTTATATATAATTAATATAAAGATTTTAGTTTAAAGACATGTCAAACTGAAAATGAAAATCTTTTAATTACCTTTTTTCCTTCTCATAACCAATGATCTGAGGTGGATAAGATTTCTGTGAAATTCTCTGTCTTAACACTTTTTGCACTTCGTCAATTGGATCACTCATACCATTAGATTTTTTAAAAGATTGAGAAACTGTCAATGATGTTGATATTTCTGTTGGAGAACTCTGACATCTGGATGAATTGCCCTGGAGGCGTTTGGGTGATGCCAGTGGACTAAAACTAAGAATGAGATTCTTTTTTGCAGGGGATGCTGTCTTGCCACATGTTTTACTGGGTGATGCACTGACTTTATTTGGTGATAACATTCTCCTTGGCGATTTTAATGGTGTAGTGCATTTCTGTTGTTTAATCTCATTAGACAGAGGTCTGTTTTTGCAAGGAGACTGTGATGACTTTGGTTTAACCATTTCACGACACACTACAGCCTGCCACAGGCACAGCTCACATGAATGAAGGTGCAATAAATCTGAAAAAATAAACAATAAAATTTCAATAACAAAATTCAGTTGACTCAACACACAGTGACACATGTCACTTATCACCCAAATACTTCAAATAGGTCGAGTATATCTCAATCCAAAGTGAGTCTAAGTGTGAGCTAAAGCCAAAGTCTAAAGATGAGAACTTCTTTTCAACACAGGACAAGTTGAAGTGAGAAGTCATAAACTATTCACTAATAGTTATTAAACAGTTGGTTTAAATGCATATCAACTTTTAGAAAGCGATGTTTTGATTGTTTATGGTTACCTTATGATGCTTTTTATCGCAGGATGAGAAAGAGAAAGTGGCAATATTCTAAATAAATACAGTTTTGTGTTTACTAGTTTGTGGACGTTTAAAATATATGTAGACGAGAAGAAATAGGTCACAACCCGGAAGCTAAAGTAACTAAGCTATATATTATTTCAAAGCTGACTGCTACAGGATGCACATTTATAAACAGTCCTGTTAAATTTTAATGTCTGATTATAATGTTTTAAAACGATAGCGTTTTATGAACAATTTAGCAGGAGCATTATTTTATGTAGAAATGGTAATTAAACTTATTATATCAAACACGTTCAATTATAAGATATTGCTATCTGAAACCAATAAATATTAATAATATTATTATTATTGTTGACAAGTATATTTTAGTCTACTCACTACTGTCTTGTGTTGACAGTTAATTTAAGTACACACAAGAAAGAGAAAAATATAAAAATGTTATTCTTCTTTTTCACTCTATGAATTACAGTAGAGTTGAACCATTTTTTTTTATTTTCATAGCATCTCAATTTTAGTAGTATTTTTTTTGGTTTCATATTATATTATAACTTATTTAAAGTTGTTTTTATAAATTTTTAAGAGTTTGGATTTGGTAAATAGAATATAGTCACTGAAGAGTCCCCTGTCCTAAATTCATTAAGTAATCAGGGCAAAAAGCAGGTAAACAATATCTGCCTTAATAGAGGTTTGTTTCTATCTAAAAACCCAGACACATGATTAACTTTCCTAAGCCAGCTAAACCTTAGGCTAAGCATCTGTCATTTATTCACTTCAAACTGGTTAAACTCAAGGACTTGTCCAAATGAGAAAAAAAAATAACATCAGGGCTTGAGCCAGTGTTGATTTAGTTAACTGTAACTGTAACTGAAATGGCTCTAATAACTGAAAAAAGTGATTTCAGTTAACTACTAACTGAAACTGTAATTGAAAAAACATTTTAACTGTAACTGTAATACTAATAGGAAAAAAATAATAGTAATAATAATACTAACTGAAAAATGCGCTATAAAATAAAATTCTAGAAATGTGCTACAATATTACATGTATTAGGGAGCGACCGATAATCGGATCGGTATCGGACCGATATTGGCACTATCGGTCAATATAGGATCGGCCGATTTTTGTAGGGAGCGACCGATAGTCAGACCGATATTGGCACTATGGGTTAACTATCGGACCGGCCGTTTTTTGGCTGCCGATACATTGTTTTTTTTTTTTACAACAGAGTTGCATAAAAAAAAATCAGTAAATAACCCAATTCTATAACCAGATCAGACAAGGTTTAAAAAAAAAGGAAAAAAAACCCGTACACAGAAATTGTCACGTCTACATGAATTGCATCAGCGATATGACCTTGAAACAATAGGATTGGCATTTCTTAATTCTACTGTATGACCTTGAATGATACAATTAGTGAACATATGTGTGTATTTTTTTTTTGGATGGGAAGTTGGGCGGGGGGAGGGTTATTACGGTAGTGGAGGGTAAACAAGACTTACGTGTGGGCGAAGTGTTACAAAATATGACAGGGAAAGGGGGGAACAAGAGTTGACATACGTAAAAATATTTGGTTCATATACCGGTATTTTTCATATGTTTTGATGCATACGTCTTTACTAGTGATAACTGATATAGTAACTGAAAAAATTACTAACTGTAATAGTAACTGTAAAAACAATTTAATAATTACTCTAACTGTAATAGTAACTGAAAAATATTTGAAAGGCTAACTGTAACTCTTACTATAACTGAAAAATGGTAACTGAATCAACACTGGCTTGAATCCTAGACTAATCTTATTCACATCCACCTCACCCACTTTTAAAGATTTAACAGCCAATGTATTTTGATACAAATAGTGATTTCTTTATAGATTTCATTTGAGATGCTGAAACCATACTTTCTTCTAAGCCAAGTAATGTTGGAACATACTTTCTGTCTTGAGTTTCAGAATAGAGTAGAATGTTCTTTTCCATTAACTTTGACCCTTGTTTTATAAGTGTAGTCAGCTACCATGGAACCCATTCCCTACTTCTACTTGTTTCTGCTGATGGTTTTGCTTAGAGGATGACTGCATTCAGGTGCAATGACTTCTAGACATTGAGTCAACACTTCGTCATATTGCCATTGTGAGACTTGTTGGGTGTATATAAACCAAATACACGATTCAAACAAAAAATAATATTAACATTTAAAATACTTATTTTTATTGCATTGAAAAAAATCATTTTATCAAACTATTTTCTAACAGTTTGATCGTTAAATTTTTTTAAAATCTGGTTTTAAATTTTCTGTTAACATTCTATATAACATGTGATTATAATTCATCATTTATTGTGTGTTTCTGACCAGTGGATGAGTGAGCAGATCAAAACAGACTACTGAACTATGAACAGGCTTTAAAGCAAAGCTTTAACACCAAGCAAACGCTGTGAACCAGTTACAAATATGGATCAAGAAGTAGAAGAGGTCTCATTTCTCCCAGGTAGGAATGTTCTGTCTTGATTTTTATTTGAGTAGAAAACACAGCGGTTACCATCAGCGGCTACCATCAGCGGTTACCATCAGCGGTTACCTTCTTATTTAAGTCTAACTAGTATTTATTTAAAAACCTTTTTCTATAAGCTGGAAATTAAAATAAAAACAAAAGAAGTGCAGCAGTCGCCTAGTATTGAGCAGGAAGATGTAATTAAAAGGGATTGTTTTGATTTAGGGTAAAAACATTTGGTGGCATCAGAGGATAAGGTTGTCTGATTAGTGAGTGATGTCCCCTGTAAGGATGAGATGAAATCTCTTAGATGCTATAAACCACTAATGGGACGGTTTTTATGGTGCCCTTATTTCATCCCCACCATAGCCGATAGTGCAATGGCCATGGAGGCACCACGGGAGATATACCTGGAACTTGAGCCAAGACCTGAAAAATTTCCTTGGTCCTCACCGGAGATCAAACCAGGTACCTTCAGGTCGACAGTCGAGTGCTTTGCCACACGACCATCCGTCCCCCATTAGTATAATAATTCAGGGTGTCACCTCCATGCATTAAATATTTTAACGTTTGTTGATTCACACTCAGTGGCTTGTGTGGTTTTGAGTCGTATGGCACAGTTTATCAGTTCAAATCTCACGTGATGATTGGCACCTAAGGGATCTTAACCAGCCATTTTTTATCGCATTTTTTTTTGTTTTTTGCAGCTTCGTTTGATTTTATCTCTGATATCAAATTAATTTTTGCTTTGGGTGAAACTTATCTGATGGTTCTTGACATGTCCTCCTTTTCACTCTGCTATACTGCATATATAGTGCATATATAGTGCATATATAGTGCATATATATTTGTGTGTTTGTATATGTATATATGCTGCCAACTTTTTTCAAATGGGACTTCACTGACTAATATAGTGCAATGAATAGGTAATATTAAGCCAATAATATTTATAACAGACTTTACCAGCTCTGCGCAGCAGTCTTAAAACCAATTTTAAGGAGATGTGTTTTTTTAAATGGTAACTTGGCTGGGTAGGGCTTTGGTTGTGAGCTCGATCTGCATGCTGTGGCAGACAGAGATCTGCTTACTGTGGGTTATGGGTTCGATTCCTGGCATGTCAATTCACCTAACTATGTCTTGTGTGGTGCCTTCCCAGCCTTTGCACTGTCAGCTCCGGTGAGATCAAAATGAGACCGTCCCATTAGGGGCTTTTAGGCTTGAGCAGATAAATATCTCATCCTTTAAGGGAATAAAAAAAAAAGGAAGATAACTTTAAAAAAAGTAAGATTACTTTAAAAAAAAAGTAAGATTACTTTTTATAAAAAAATTGTAAGATAACTTTAAAAAAGTAAGATTACTTTAAAAAAAAGTAAGATTACTTTTTTTAAGAACAACGAAGATAACTTTAAAAAAAAGTAAGATTACTTTTAAAAAAAAAAGTAAGATAACTTTAAAAAAAAAGTATACCCTCTTAAAAAAACATTGAAGAATACAAAAGCTATTTTTTTTTTCAATGGTGTACGTGAAACAGAAATGAATGAAATTATATCAAAAGAGAAAAAAAGGGGAGGTAAAATACAAGTAAATTTTTAAAAAAAAGATAGCACTGGTTGCTGAACATGATTGCAAACAAGATTGACATATACACGCATGCAAACTGATACTAGACAAATGGCATGTTGCACACGTGCTTGAGACAGGCATTGCACGCGTGCTTGAGACAGGCATGGCACACGTGCTTGAGACAGGCATTGCACGCGTGCTTGAGACAGGCATGGCACACGTGCTTGAGACAGGCATGGCACACGTGCTTGAGACAGGGGTATATTACTGAAGTGCGGGGGAAGTGCTTATATATATACCATTTGAATTGTTTAGTCAGTAGTAGCAAACATTTGGAAAAAGTCCAACGTTGGTACGGGGGGGGGGGGCGCATACAAAATGTAGAGCATATTCGGGCCGACCATATTCTACTTTTGCTCCCTAAAAATAAAATCCTACTAATGATTACTATACATTAAAAATGCATGAATCATGCAAATAACGTACCTACATATTTTTTTTTGTAAACAAACATTTCAACCAAGCCAGCTGTCTGCTTGTAAGTTGAGCAATTCACAATGTTATCCTGTAATGTTATCCGGTTACTCAAGTAATGAACCGGTTATTCCATCCTCCTCAGATTAAAAGTACACGTTTGCTCTGGTATCCGATTAAAAGTACGGGTTTACTTTTGTGCTGTTAATTTATATTTTTTTTAATGCGCTGCTGACATACGATCGAGGGCTGGCTTATGGCGATTGAGGGCTAGCTTATGGCGATTGAGGGCTAGCTTATGGCGATTGAGGGCTAGCTTATGGCGATCGAGGGCTAGCTTATGGCGATTGAGGGCTAGCTTATGGCGATCGAGGGCTAGCTTATGGCGATCGAGGGCTAGCTTATGGCGATCGAGGGCTAGCTTATGGCGATCGAGGGCTAGCTTATGGCGATCGAGGGCTAGCTTATGGCGATCGAGGGCTAGCTTATGGCGATCGAGGGCTAGCTTATGGCGATCGAGGGCTAGCTTATGGCGATCGAGGGCTAGCTTATGGCGATCGAGGGCTAGCTTATGGCGATTGAGGGCTAGCTTATGGCGATCGAAGGCTAGCTTATGGCGATCGAGGGCTAGCTTATGGCGATCGAGGGCTAGCTTATGGCGATCGAGGGCTAGCTTATGGCGATCGAGGGCTAGCTTATGGCGATCGAGGGCTAGCTTATGGCGATCGAGGGCTAGCTTATGGCGATCGAGGGCTAGCTTATGGCGATCGAGGGCTAGCTTATGGCGATCGAGGGCTAGCTTATGGCGATCGAGGGCTAGCTTATGGCGATTGAGGGCTAGCTTATGGCGATTGAGGGCTAGCTTATGGCGATCGAGGGCTAGCTTATGGCGATCGAGGGCTAGTTTATGGCGATTGAGGGCTAGCTTATGGCGTCTTAATGCTTTAGGGTCTGTTTTTATTTATAAATGGATTAATACTTTCGCTTAGCCTATTCAGCCTGTTTGTAATTCTGGTCCTTTTAAAGGGGAGGAGAAGGCGTATCTTGACGCTAGAATAGAATCGTTACAGATACGTGGTCAACCCCGTAGCGTGAACATTCTACAGGAGGGGGCCAGGCATTCTACAGGATGGGCCAGGCATTCTACAGCGGGGGCCAGGCATTCTACAGCAGGGGCCAGGCAATAGCAGGGGGGCCAGGCAATAGCAGGGGGGCCAGGCAATAGCAGGGGGGCCAGGCAATAGCAGGGGGCAGGTAATACATTTTACTAAGTAGAACAAATAAGCAGGGGGGGGCAGACAAAACGCGGGGGGGGCGGCCCCCTGCCCCCCTCCCGCACGCTACGGGCCTGTACGTGGTGCAGTAGTATCATAATAACTACAACCATCGCCACGGCTGTGATTGCCCCAACGGGTGCAGCGTGAAGACGATAGATATTGTTGTAGCTTGACAAGCTGGCATTCGAGCACTGCCGTCGTAATTTGTGTACTTCGAACGGTGGCCAACGATTCGAGGCTGGGGAGACTGCCATGCGCAGCAGCTTACCTGGCTCGCCATCACTTGACAGGCGCAGTAGCTCATCGGAGTGAGAAACATGTGTCTTTTTTTGGGGGGGGGGGGCTAGGCAAATTATGCTCTTACCTACGCACTGCCCTGCCCCCCCCCCCACATCTTCCCCACCCCTCCCTCCCCGCGTTGGTACTCTTATTTCGCCTAAAGCTGTTAAAATGTGTTCAAAAGTACACATTTTCTGAACCATAACAAAGTGTTTACGTGTTTTTTTTCAAAGAAGTGCTTTGGGAGAGTTTCACCAATTCTGGTATGGCCCAAAGTGCTAACAGTCAACCACTTGGCCAGGAAACGCGAGTTAAGCACTGGCCAGGAGCCGAGATGACCTGACTGGTTGAGGGTGTCAGAAGGGGGCCCTAGGCTATTAAGGCCCGAGAAACAATTGTAAGCCGCGGTCTTCACGGCGTTTTCGGCCTAGGCCTCACAAATGTACTTTAGAATAGGGCTCGCAAATGTACTTTATGATGTGGCCCACAAATAAACTTTAGGATGGGGCCCACAAATTTACTTTAGGATAGGGCCCGCAAATGTACTTTAGGATAGGGCCCACAAATGTACTGTAGGGTAGGGCCCACAAATGTCCTTTAGGATGTGGCCTACAAATAAACTTTAGGATAGGGCCCACAAATTTACCATTTTTAGGACGTCCGAAAAAACGAAGGAAAAAAAATGAGTTGTTTAAACGCCTGTTTAAATCTGTTATGGCGTCATGGGACATACATTTTTTTTATACTGCTAGGAACTGCAACCTTGAGTTGTTTACATGTGCGAGAATCATTTTATTTTGAATAAGTTTTCAATTGTTCAATGAGTAATGGCTAATTACTGACATCCCAACGGATGACAAAGTCCAACACGCGGAGAATGTTTGTAAGATGATGCCAGTTTGGCTTATTTCGGCCACCCGGTTCCCCCCCTGGTGTCGGGTATCTCTTGGGTTTGTTTGTGTAGTGTGGCGACTCAGGTGATGTTGTGATTGTTGTGTGTCCGGCCAACCTCTTGCAGTACATCGCCGTAGGTCAAACTGTAGATAAACACTTGAGGGGAAAAAATATTTATACAAATAAAAACAAGCAATTTAAGTCTTTCCGTTTCGGACAAAGGACATTTTAGAGCATTTTCGCCGAACGAAATCCGTATTTTTTTCCCGTGTTTTGATAAATAGAGAGGAAAGTAATCATGTTGAATAACTGTTACAAAAATAAATAATGATTATGCCCCTTTGATTAGCTTTTATTATTTATATTTAAAATATAAGCAAAAACGGTACCTAGGAAAGTCTTTTTTTCGGCCCTGAGATGTCAGATCGCGAAATGGACTTTTGATGTACACTTGGCAGGCCAAGACCTAAAAAATGATATATACATCATGGGTCTAGGACTTTTGGTTGCTGAGATCTAGGGCGCTCTTAGGTTAATATAGCTTATATAGTAAAAAACGGTGCTTTACGGCCCTCAGAGGTCAGATCGCGAAACGGACAAAAGTCATTTCTTGGCAGGCCAAGACCTACAAAATGATATATACATCATGGGTCTAGGACTTATGGTTGTTGAGATCTAGGGTGATGACGGACAGACAGACAAAACTGGGACAATAGAGCATTTTTTTTTGAAAATGCTCTAAAAAGCAACAACACTGAAATAACACTTTCGGGCGTCCGAATTTCAAAGCACGTTCGTATTCTAATGCCGTTTTAATATATTTCATTTGGTTTCCAACCTATTCGAATTTTAAGGCGTGTCCCGGGCACTGAGAGGGTTGGGGGGGTCGGCATTTGTAGGGCCCGCCCCGAGCGGCGGCACGGTCGTTGTTTACGCCACTGAGACTCGCATGTTGAAATATACAAGTGTGTAGATTCCACTCCAGTGCCCCTCCCCCTACACATGTTTTGTTGAACACAATCTCCTCCCCCCCCCCCCATCCTCCTCAACCGCCATTAAATATAGGGCAAGTGTTATTAATTTTTTTTTAAAATTGGCGAAACCTCTGTTGTGATGCCATTCAAGTCATGTTTTATTATACCCAAGAATATAGTTGAATTATGTATCGGAAGGGCTGTGACTCCGGTAATCGCATTAAATCTTATATATATATATATATATATATATATATATATATATATATATATATATATATATACACACACACACACACACACCCACACACACATATTTTTTGGACGTAAACAAAAGAAAAATATATAGGCTATCTGCCTAACAGACCTGTTCTACCAAAGACCAACCTAATCACGTTCTGTTCGTGTGACAGGGCAGGGGGGGGTGATTGGGGGGGAGGGGGCTAGCGACCAGCTTGATGTGTTGCGTCCAGCACGCGAACACGCAGAGACAGGCTCATACCGGAGACAGGGGTGGCCCTAGACTAAACGCGGTTGGAGTGGGGGTGGGTGAGGGCGAGTGATATATACGGGGGGGGGAAGGGGGTCTGAGGCAAGCGTTTAGTTTTTTTTTTAACAGTTCGCACAAAGAAGAAACAAATCCACCTTGCGCGGAGCTAACCCCCGGGGGGGGGGTGGCCCACCTCTAGTCAGTAGCGCAGGAGAGGGTACTGCGGGTACGCACATGGCGCCGAACGGAATGGGGCGCCGAAAGAGTACCCAACAAGGCTCTGTTGTTTTAGTGAATGAAAGACACAGCGGCCTTTAAGGGAGGTAGCGACTCTAGGGACAGGGCAGCAGCTGGCTATTGCGGCGCCCTGTGTGATTTATTTTTTTTTCTTCGGCGCCCTTCTCTCGTTGTGAAAAGTGCACAAACATTGTACGGGGGGATTAATATATAGATAGGCAGATAGATAGATAGATAGATAGATAGATAGATAGACTGATAGATACGTTTTATTTAAACAACGAGAATAGATTTTCGATAAAATGGCAAGACTTCTTGCTTGAAACAATTGTCTGTGGACGTATTACACAAAGTGTGGCTGAACGTGCGACCCGTGGGTGGGGGGGGGGAGGTACTTTTTAAATTTTGTACCTCGTAATATTTTTATAGACATTTCACCACCGGGGCATGGGGGGGGGGAGTAGAGTGAGCTTTTTTTTTTTTTTGACTTGAGGCCACTCGTGGGCATCTCGACCATGTGTGGGGGCATGACTTTTGAGTGACCTGTAATTTTATCCGCGCTCCACTTCCCCCACCCCGCTCCACTCCACTGCCCCACGGTATTACACTATGACGATGGTGTCCACTTCCTCTTCACTCGTTCGCAGTCAATGACTGGGTTACATTCACTCCCCACCCACGCACCCACCCACCCCGGGGGGGGGCTAATACACCCCCCTCCCCTCCACACCCATTCTTCTTTTTGGTTCGGCCCTTTTTCTGTTTTATTCAAGAGCCAACTGTGCCCCCCCCCCCCCGATTCAGAGACTTCCCGTCCTGCGGTTGACACGACATTACCCCCGAGGTATGAGGACCCGACCACAAGGGCTGACAACTCGAACACGGGGGGGTGGGATGGTCATTCGTCACAGCTTGTCGGGGGGGGGGTCTCAGATTTTTTTTTAGGCAGGGGGGGGCCCCGAACGGCACCACATCGAAAACTCATCACGGTTATGTGTAGTTTGTTTGACACACCACTGTACACTAGACCTGACAGCCTGTGTCGGATCAAGCGTGAGGGTTACTTTCCCACACTTCTTCATTGTAGAGCGCCCCCTCCCCCCCCACACACACACACCGACTACCCTACCGCACTCCCCTTTTCGCTGTACACAGGAAATTGCACCAAATGATGTTAACCTTTTACCTGTTTTTTCCCTTCAACTATTTGTTATTCCCCCCCCCCCCCCGCATTACTCACTTGGATCGCCAGACAGGGCTGCCAACTTTTGTCTCGAAAAATTATCCAGAAAAAAATGTATGCAAAAAAAAAATATTCATAAGTATTTGCAGATGTATAAACCCTCTTTCGACAAATAATATCTAGACCTGCTGTTATTATTACATTAGCGGTTTCCTTATATTTAGATGGCTATATATATATATATATATATATATATATAGGTCTGGACATAAATTGTCCAAGTTGGCAGCACTGTCATCAGGATCGACACGCCATTTGTTGGTTGAATTTTATAAAACAAAGAAAATATAAAATGTGTAGAACAGATCATTTTCCTTTGGAAGTTGGTCTTCATGGATCTGTGTGCATAAACGGGTAGTAGGAGACACGCCCAGCCGAGTTATTTCTTCTTTCCCGTGTGTGTGTGTGTTCCATCTTCTTTTTTGAGGCAAGGCTGCTCGCTCCGTGACAGGACACGCCCACCTGTAGCGGAGTAGACTGCTGGCTACTGCTATTCTTCGTTGTTGTTGTTGTTGTGGTAGGTCCCATATCTCTTCTTGCACGTTCGTAAAATCGTTGCTTGCACGTCTAATAAACTAAGACTCAACACGCTGTTCTCTCACGTGCGTCTCTTTTTTTTTTGTGTGCAGCAGTTGGTCTTCATACATACCGGAGGAGAGATGGAAGAGGGAGAAGGGCGAAACGTTTTCATAGCGGGGGGGGGGGAGGGGGGAGGAGCCCTCCTATGACAACTATTCCCCTGGTCGGGGTCTCCTAAAATCCTCTCGGAATGTACCCCCCCCCCGCCACTGGTTTCCAGGACCGCCCCCTCAAAGTCGCCGACCCATGGCGGGCTCTGAAAAGGGAAGGGGGGTGGCTTTACACCCCCCCTCTCCTTTAAGCCTTCAAGTAATTTTTATAGCGGTTGTAGACAATGGCGAACTTAGGGATTCGGGGGCCAGGGGGGGCTTGGCCTCTTTTGGGGCCCCTGAATTTGACATTCGACACCCATGACATGAGGTGATGTACTTAATGTTTAATAAAAAAATGTTTTTCGGGGCCCCTCTCAATCTGGGGTCCGTGGGGAGGGGTGTCCTGACAGGCGTTCAGGTTGCGCACTATCCTCGTGACGGGCCAGTTGTATCTCAGAATTGAACGCACCCCCCTCTTACCCTCTCATCTCCATCCGATATACATATTTTTTTTTTGTGAAGATGCTGTCTTAAATTGTCTAGTTTACCATCTTCTGGTCGATTGTTAAAAAAAAAAAAAGACCGGGAGAGGAGGAGGGTGGGGGAAAGGGGGAGGGTGGGGGTAGACCATGCACACCTTGCCTCGTTACGACATATCTCCCGCACCATCTACAAACTACAGCAGCAGCAGATGGCGGCTTTTTATTGAAACACTTCAGTGCCGGTCAGGTGCTGCTAATAGATGAATAATGCCTTTTGTGTGTGGATGTGTGTGTGAGGGTGGGGGTGTGTGTGTGAGAGTGGGGGGGGGGGCTTGCTGACGTCATTCGTCCACGTCGGGTAAAACAACAACGACGACGACGACACGGGCTTTGATGTCTCTAACAAGAGTTACGTGGCTCGACCGTGCACTGTGTGTGTGTGTGTGCGCGCGTGTGTGTCGGTGGTGATGATGATGATGATGGTTGTTTGATATGCCACCGGACTGGCAGGAGGTAAGTCAACATTCATAGCGTTGAAGTCTTGAGGGGGGGGGGCATTCTTTTTTTTTTATCATATCAGCATCATTAGTTGAATCCGTCTATCCACACGCCTGGACACATCTTCTCCCCTCCTCCCCCCCTCCTTATTTTAATATCACCAAATAATCCACCAATGGCTGGAGCTCCTCAGAGTAGCAAGGGGTAGATTCGGAATATTTTTTTGTTAAAATATATATTGCCACCACTTATTGTTTGTTTTGTTTGTTTTTGTAGGAAATAAAAATTTCATTTATTTCACATCGCCCCTACAGGGAGGGAGGGAAGGAGGGGATGGGGGGTAGTTGAATTTTAAGGTGTTTTTTTTCCCTCCGACGTCAGCAGTTTTTTTTTCTTACTGTGTTGTGTAGGTCTGTGTTGTGTAGGTCTGTGTTGTGTAGGTCTGTGTTATGTAGGTCTGTGTTGTGTAGGTCTGTGTTGCGTAGGTCTGTGTTGTGTAGGTCTGTGTTGTGTAGGTCTGTGTTATGTAGGTCTGTGTTATGTAGGTCTGTGTTGTGTAGGTCTGTGTTGTGTAGGTCTGTGTTGTGTAGGTCTGTGTTATGTAGGTCTGTGTTGTGTAGGTCTGTGTTGTGTAGGTCTGTGTTATGTAGGTCTGTGTTGCGCGGTAGACAGAAATGGCTTCGTACAGCCAAGCCACAATGATCGCACTTTAAAATGCTATTTGACCGTTGCAGAAATGAACTAAAAGTTTAACCAAAGTTCAAATGTACACATCTGAATCCAAACCCACGCCCAGCCCCGTAGCGTGAAAATTCTACAGCAGGGGCCAGGCATTGTGCAGCAGGGGGCAGGCATTCTACAGCAGGGGCCAGACAATAGTAGGGGGGGCAAGTAATACATTTTGCTAAGTAGAACAAATAAGCAGGGGGGGGGCAGACAAAACGCAGGGGGAGGCGGCCCCCTGCCCCCCCCCGCACGCTACGGGCCTGCCCTCGCCACTGTACAGAGCAAACCTTGTGATAAAAAACAAAACAAACACTACTTGCAGCAGAATGACAGGAAACTTCCCCCTCCCCGGGTTCAATGTAGGGAAAGAAGAACTAAAAGCAACACGTTGACAGTTTACCGTTCGACAGCTACGTCAGTTAGAAGTTCACTTCCGGTCAGCCGAACAATGAACCCATCTACACACCGTGAGACTCATTGAACCAAATTAGACTTCTGGAGAAAAAAAGTAAATTGACGTCACATTCGGTACACCCGCAGGGTAAACTAATTTATTCTTATGCAGTAACGCAGCGACATATTGCACTAACGATGTGCAGTAACACACCTTGACAAAAGGCACTGATGTGTGCAGTAACTCAGCTGCTTTTTGAGCTAACGATACACAGCAACACACCTTTATATTCAACTATATATATGTTGTAACGCAGCTACATATTTTATTGAACAAACTGTGGACAGTAACTCACCCACAAGTTGAGCTAGCGATACACAGCTACACACCCATTACTGTGAAACAACTTGCGCAGACACACGGCTACACGACGACCTAACGACACATGAACACACTACTGTAACACACTTTCAAAGTCTACTAAACTAAACAGTAATGCACTTTCAAAGTCAACTAAATCTACAGTAATGCACTTTCAAAGTCAACTAAACTATACAGTAACGCACTTTCAAAGTCAACTAAACTATACAGTAACGCACTTTCAAAGTCAACTAAACTATACAGTAATGCACTTTCAAAGTCAACTAAACTATACAGTAACGCACTTTCAAAGTCAACTAAACTATACAGTAATGCACTTTCAAAGTCAACTAAACTATACAGTAATGCATTTTCAAAGTGAATTCAACTATACAGTAACACTCATTCCAAACTACGGCCCCCCGCGGGCGTAAGCCGGCCCGCCGGTCTGCTTATCGCTGTTCGGTCTGTTTATTGCTGTTCGGTCTGCTTATTGCTGTTCGGTCTGTTTATTACTGTTCGGTCTGTTTATTGCTGTTCGGTCTGTTTATTGCTGTTCGGTCTGTTTATTACTGTTCGGTCTGTTTATTGCTGTTCGGTCTGTTTATTGCTGTTCGGTCTGTTTATTGCTGTTCGGTCTGCTTATTGCTGTTCGGTCTGTTTATTGCTGCCCGACACTCGTTTCAGATTGAATCAAAGAACTGGCATTGTCTGTTACAAATATTGTCTTTTTTTTTCATAACTTATTGTAAAATTAAATTGTGCATATTTTATACCTCTGATGGTTGCGTGTGAAATTATTTAAATAACTATGACTGGTCTCATTTAATTAATAGGACCACATATTGACAAGGCCGACAAAAGAAGCAAATAAACAGCCTAAAATTCAATATTAATCTTGTTTTAGCCGGTCATGTCCTCTGCAGATGTTGTAGGCCACCACGTGACCCGATATTGACTCAAGTACATTCATTTAGTGAGCATATATTTCTGCCAAGGAAAAAGTTTCACCAATATTAGTTTTTTTTTGAAAGTGGTGTATCCTTAAAGAAAACCTCTAGATTATTCTAGGATTTAAACATTGGATCGAGATGTGACCTCATTTTCTGATGACGTAATTGTACATTTTATTATTGGGATAACCAGTAGAACGTTTATCTGTGTGTTTATACCCTTGATTGGCAGAAAATGGGATCATGAAAGAAAAAATCATAGCGAGGTTCTTCACAAACTTAAGTCTGGGTTTTTGTCTATCTGTATGCCGGCCTGCTTAATTGTTTGTTTATTTTCTTAGCACCTGCTTATGAAGTATGGATCTATTAGAGGAGAAGTGTTTTATAGACGAAGGTAACAAAAAAATTTTTTGTACACAACAACAGTATTAGTAGATAAATCATTGACCTGTGTAGTTGCGCCCACCCTTAACCTGTGGCGTCAGTTACAGATTATTGTGTTTAATGTGACACACACTTGGTTAGACTTGTAATAATCGTCTGTTTAGTCTGTCTGGTAGTCCACCTTTTATATTTCTCGATTTGAATTAACGGCGAGAAAGCATGGCTGTCTGTCTGTCTGTCTGTCTGCTTATATCGCCATATTTAACAAGCATGTCTGCCTTGACCTCATCTGACTCTTTATAACTACATGTCTTATTAATTAATGTTTGCCAGATTGGCTGCATTACCCGCTAGTTTTGGCTGGTGTTTTTTTTTTTCCCCTGGCATCGCTGGGAGTTTTAACTCATCTGCCGGCTGGGCTCTTGGCGGATTCAACATTTTATATAATACGCAAGTACATACAAAAATGTGGTATACAATATATGATTAGATGCAAGTTTTGACCACTTTTTTTTTTAAAGAAAAAAAAAAAACCCACTCTTTATGGGTTTTCTGAGGGTATTTAATTGAGTTTCGGCGGCTCTTCGTTGAAAACACCTGGCAACACCACAGGGTCTCTCTCTCTCTCTTTCTCTCTCTCTCTCTCTCTCTCTCTCTCTCTCTCTCTCTCTCTCTACCACTGTGCCAGTAAGCGGGAGCAAGGTTTGACTGTTTGAGCCAAAGTGCAATTAGTCTCAAAAAAATCTGTCGACAGCATCTGTAACGCATTCGTGGATCACCACCGCCACCTGTTTAACTGTTTAATAGAATCTGGGTGTAAACTGGTCGGTGAACCCGGGGGGGGGGGTTGGGGGGAGGGGGGTGCCTCACACGGACAAAACTGTTTTGTGGAAAGTTTTTTTTTAAAGTTTTTTTACTACAGGCGCCCATAGATGTCACGCCACCGCCCCCCACCACCCCCCACCCTTCCCATGAGACATTACCGCGTGGGTTCTGACAATTGTGAAAAAAGGGGGGGGGGTATAAAGAGAAAGAAATGAAGAGCATCTCTCTCCCCCCCCCCAACCACCACTTTCTATGTAGGGTACCGTTCAGTGTATTATCTTTCGAACGAGGATGTGGGTTTGCGGGGGAGGGGGGTTCTGGTCCTTCATTTCAATGCGTTATATATCAGAGAGGTGTATTGGTAAATGATGTTTTGATGTGTAACGAATGGTAGCAATACAAGTAACATCAACAATACGAATGACATAAACAATACGAATGGCATAAGCAATACGAACGACACAGACATTGCAAATTACTGACATCATGATCAATGCGAGTGACATAAACAATGACAAATGACCCAAACAGTACATATTAATGCCGTAAGCGATACAAATAACATCAAATCATTTTCTTCAAAGAGGGCAAGACAACCCTATGTTGTACAACAGTGGGTGGCGAAGTTGTTTTTTTTTTTGGTGGGGGGGGCCTCGTACCTAAAAGTCAACCCCAAATAAACAGACATTTATTTATAGCCAAGTGCATACACTCGAATTAAATAAAACTACAGGAAGTGATATTTGAGTCGCGTGCCGACTGATGATGAGGCTCTGCTGCGTGCCCGACAGGTTCGACACCACTGCTATATACCCTTATAACGACGAGGGTGGAGAGTTAATTGATTGATCGTGTTTGTGTTGAGTAACGCGTGGAATGGTATATTTTCGTGCCATTAATGTGTGTGTGACCTATCCTGCGTCTTACAAAGTCAGTTCTGACCGGTTAATGGACGTTGCGCGAGTTGTTGGCCTCCTCCTACCCGCCACCCCCCTCCCCATCCAAGACCTATTATGTCTCGACAAGAGCATCATATCACGACCACTGCATCTATCCTCTGTAAACTCTCCGTGTGTATCTTTTGTTGTGATCAGTGACTCCCAAACTCGGCCCCTTTCCCCGCCCCCCCCACCCCCATTCCCGCCATCTTCTATTCATGAGTTGAAAAAAAGCGAACAGCGGACCAGTGACCTGGTTACAGTGACCGTTGAACCGCGGACGCCAAAGTGAACACACGTGACACGCGAGAAATTGGTATGAATTGTAAGGTACAGTGTTGGCAGAACCGTTTTTTTTTGTACCTCCTTGTGCCCCCCCCCCCCCCAAGGCAAAGATACCAATTTAAGGGGGGTGGGGCGCTATTTTTCTCTCTGACACCCCTCGACTAGCGAGCGATGTATGTCAGGAGAAATACCATAATTTCTTAAGTCACACTCCCCGGAGAGTGTCTGTTTTGATTTAAGATACCGAAACCAATCGTTAAAAACCGTTTAAAAATGTATGATCCACCATACACTATGCCTAGTGGACTCAAACCTATCTTGTACACCCTCGCCTGTCTGTCTGTCTGTCACACCTGTATTTACCTGTCTGCCTACTTTAAAATTATTATTAAGCTCAAAAACGACAAGTCTGTCTTACCGCGATGCATATTGGCCGGGCCTTACTGCCGTTCAAAACCAACACTGTGGCCAGAGGTGGACTAAGGTCATTCAAGGGACCCCCACCCCACGGGCGCAGAAAACAATATTGGGCACCCAACCAAAAGACTGTCGTCTTATAGATATACTTCTTCTTCTTCTTCCTCCTTTGACTCTACAGCCCATTTAGGGCCATGGCCTGCCATACTACTCTCTACAGCCCATTTAGGGCCATGGCCTGCCATACTACTCTCTACAGCCCATTTAGGGCCATGGCCTGCCATACTACTCTCTACAGCCCATTTAGGGCCATGGCCTGCCATACTACTCTCTACAGCCCATTTAGGGCCATGGCCTGCCATACTACTCTCTACAGCCCATTTAGGGCCATGGCCTGCCATACTACTCTCTACAGCCCATTTAGGGCCATGGCCTGCCATACTACTCATATAGATATATACGGTTTGATATAAATTTGGGCTTTCTGGGGGTGCGCTCGCCATTACAGCTGTCCGTGTGGCCCACTGTTAAATGGTCCTAGTGCACTAGTAGGGAGGCATACAAGTTGTTCAATCGTCTCTGAATGCATTCTTTGTGGACAGTCGCCCACTAATTACATTCGGGTGATTTAAATGCATACAATGACATAATAAAAACATGGGAGACGTCTCCAAAGCAGGTTGTCGCCGCCCCTTCCCCCCTCATTGAATTCGTGTCAATTGGCAGTGCATATGCATGCACCTGTATTTACATGATGTCGTCATCATCACGTGACATACTGTTGCCGCTCTTACGCCGCGAAATGCACCGCAGCGCGCCTCTGTGTGTGTGTGTGTGTGTGTGTGTGCGCGCGCGCGGGTGTCGAATTCACATCGGAGCGTACATTTTATGACAATAAAAGCCAGGATTATTATTGGCTAACAGGCGGGAAGGCAAACACACACACACACATAGACAGCTGTTAGGTGTCCAATACTTTGATAGATCAATGCGTAGATACATCCACGCAATATATAGGTCTCGCCACAACAAGTGCTCGCTATGGACGAGAGTAAGACGCTCACAATTTATTTATTTATTTGTTTGTTTATTTCATATTCTCAAATTGCCTCCCCTCGCTCAAGAAATTGTTTCAAATATTCTTTTTGTTTGTTTCTGCATTTATTTTATTATTATTTTTTTCTGTTTCGACCGGTGTTTCGGTTTACGTAGTACCTGGAATATTTTTTTTTCTCTTTTTTTTTTTACGGTGAGGTGAATATTTTTTTTAAAATGACATTTATATAAATATTATGACGGTGTTTATAGACGGCGTCTGACTTAAGTGGTGGTGGGGGCGGGGTCGTTGGGTCGTGCCCGTCAATGGGGGGGGGGACGTTGTGATCGATTTAGTTACAGAAGTGACCATCATTGGTGTCCTTGGTGTCTCCGGTGATCGATTTCATCAGTCTAAAGGTCTTTAGTGATTGATTTCATCAGTCTAGATGTCTGTAGTGATTGATTTCATCAGTCTGGATGTCTGTAGTGATTGATTTCATCAGTCTGGATGTCTGTAGTGATTGATTTTATCAGTCTGGATGTCTGTAGTGATTGATTTCATCAGTCTAGATGTCTGTAGTGATTGATTTCATCAGTCTAGATGTCTGTAGTGATTGATTTCATCAGTCTGGATGTCTGTAGTGATTGATTTTATCAGTCTGGATGTCTGTAGTGATTGATTTCATCAGTCTGGATGTCTGTAGTGATTGATTTCATCAGTCTGGATGTCTCATAGTGATTGATTTCATCAGTCTGGATGTCTGTAGTGATTGATTTCATCAGACTGGATGTCTGTAGTGATTGATTTCATCAGTCTAGATGTCTCTAGTGATTGATTTCATCATTAATATCGATAATCTCTTGATTTCACCAATGTTGTCTTACAGTCTCCCCTCCCCTTTTCTCCCTCCACCATCACGTGACAGTCTGCACATATATACCCCATATGGTCTCATCTTGCCCATGCTACCCACAACCTTATTGTTTAGTGCGTTCATCGTCCGACGCTACATCCCGGGGGGTAGATTCTCTGGTCTCATCGCCCGACACTACATCCCGGGGGGTAGATTCTCTTGTCTCATCGCCCGACACTACATCCCGGGGGGTAGATTCTCTTGTCTCATCGCCCGACACTACATCCCGGGGGGTAGATTCTCTTGTCTCATCGCCCGACACTACATCCCGGGGGGTAGATTCTCTTGTCTCATCGCCCGGCACTACATCCCGGGGGGTAGATTCTCTTGTCTCATCGCCCGGCACTACATCCCGTTCGTCCATCTTTGTTCTACAAGCCCGTTTTGCCACCATTGCTCGGGATGTACTGAGTTCAGGCCACGGCACAAGCCAGGTCATTTCACGGGTCCGATCGATGTCCCTAAGTCCACCCGGCTTTAAAGAAATGGGGTACCGGACATTTGTCGGGGACAGTAATGGCGGCTGGGCAGTGTACTAGCCGCACAATCCCATGGGCTGTATCGGCCCTTTTTTTTTTTAAATTAAGTAAAAATTTGCTCGATATTGTTTAAATCTAATAGTGTTAATATATTGTGCGCGTGTGTCTTGTGTTTGTTTCAGGGGAGGCCATTCTGAACAAAAAGGCCGTCTACGAGCCCACCAAAGGTCAGAGGTTCCGCCAGGTGGCCTGCTCCAAGGGCTGGGCCATATGCATCCTGTTGGTCATGGGCGTCGTCATGGTCGCTGTGGCCGTCATCGCCGCTTTCGCCAGGCCGGCGTCGACCCTGCCCGCCGGGTGCCAGCAGCCCATCCTCGGGGACGATGAGACCGGGGGAGGAGGCGGCTCCTCCTCCTCTTCCCTCGCCCCCGGCCAGGCCCACCACCACAACGACGCCGCCGCCGACGCCGCCCAGACGTACGTCTCCACCAGCGGGGAGCCTTTCCCCTGGAAGGACCTGAGGCTCCCCAAGACGGTGGCGCCCGTGTCGTACCACATCTTCCTGCACCCCAACATCTCCGAGTCGCGCTTCTCCGGCTGGGTGCAGATGAGCCTGCGGGTGATGGAGGCGACCACCTTCGTCGTGTTTCACGTCCAGGAGCTCAATGTCTCCGGCGTGGCGGCCCGGGAGAAGGGCCCCCGGGGGGAGTGGAGGGAGCTGCGGGTCGTCAAGGAGCTGGAGTACCCGCGCAACCAGCAGTACTACGTGAGGGTGGCCGGCCCGCTGCGGCCCGGCTCGCTGCTGCAGCTGAACGTCACCTTCAAGGGGTCGCTGGAGAGCCTGAGCAAGATGAGGGGCTTCTACAAGAGCGGCTACACGGTGAACAACGAGACCAGGTATGTGCGTGCGTGTGTGTGTGTTTGTGTTTGGTGACCAGACACCTCATCATACGAGACATTTCAGCATTGCAACATTTCAGCATTGCAACATTTCATCATTGCAACATTTCAGCATTGCAACATTTCAGCATTATAGGGTTAGGGTAAATGTTATGGTGGTGAAATACTATAATGATGAATTGCTATAATGTTCAAATGTGCAATTATGAATTGCTATAATGATGAAATGTCTCTTATGATGAGATGTCAGGGAACCTGGGTGTGTGTGTATGTGTGTGTGTGTGTTAGTTTATGAATCTATGTGTGCATATATGAATATATGTATGTCTGTGTATGTATAACTGTGTGTATGTATGTATATATGTATGTATGAATGTATTATGCGTGTGTCTTATGTCAAAGTGTCTTGAGTCGTGTATTTGTACGTCATGTGCCCACAGCACCACATCTTCCACTATTACTGTAATGTATCTGGTTTGTAAAATCTATTCTTTGTGTTGCATTATCCTTGTCCTTAAAAAAAAATTCTTTTCCCTTTTCGTTTAATTTCGCCCGACACGCAGTTTACTCAAAAAACGCTTCTTTCTTTAGGCTCTGGTCATTATCTTAATGAAAAAATCCTGTTTTAAATTTGTAATTCGTTTTTGGACCAGCCGTTCCTTTTAACGTATTCTTATTTTACTAGCTTTACCCTGCACAAAAATTTGCATAGAGGCTTGATTGGTAGGCTACGTTATTTTTTGGTTTCGGGCAGATCCGATATTTTTTCATGATTGTATTTTAAACTGGAATACTGTTGTATTAATTCTTTACTTTCGATTTGACACAGAACCCAAATCGCTATTATTTTATTAGACTATCGAGATTCTTTATTTGTGTGTGTTTTGTAACCATTTCCTTCAAATGTACTATCTCAATTAGAATGTGTATTTGATTACGTCGTTTTAAACAGTGTCTCCTGACAACGCATCGTGTAAACATTTTTTTTTTATTCTACGCTTCTGTGATTGGCAGGAGCAGGAAATTTGAGTCACAGCCCAAGGGTGTGTTATCTGAAATATGTTGCTGGCTTTCTAGTGCTTTTTTTTTGTGGGCCACCGAAGAAATTTAAATAATTACATAATAAGAATTAGTTGACTTTGAACTTATTCACTTTGATGCCATCTTAAAAAAAACTCATAACTGAAACATTGTTTGTGAGCTACGTCATGTCTCCTGCAACATTGTCTGTGAGCTACGTCATGTCTCCTGCAACATAGTCATATTTCGTGTTCAAGATATTATTTCCCACTTGTCTTTAATTTCTGGTAGGTCTAGTAAAAATGACCAGTTTTCAATAAGGGTGTAGAATCGTGTTGCTGTGTCTAACATTGTTTCTGTCTATCAATGCCTGTTGTTGTTGTTTAAATCCATAACTGACCCCCAATTCGGATGTATAATGTTGAAATAAGTGCTCCAATGTTTATGTAGTTTTAAATCTATAACTGATCCCCAACCTGCATGTATATTCACACAATGTGGTCCATGCCTCATTGCTAGACATTACCTCAAGAGCTCTGTGTGTGAGACTTACGACTAACTGTACTCACCAAATGTACTCACAGGTACATGGCCAGTACTCACTTCGAAGCCACGGCCGCCCGCAGCGCGTTCCCGTGCCTGGACGAGCCGGAGCTGAAGGCCAACTTCTCCATGTCCATCGTCCGGAGCGCCCGGCACATCTCCCTGTTCAACACCCGCCTGGTGGAGTCCCGGCCCTACGGGGACTCTGGTCTCTGGCTGGACGTGTACGAGGAGTCCGTCAGGATGAGCACCTACCTGGTGGCCTACGTCATCTGCGATTTTAAAAACATATCCAGGGTGACGCGGGATAACGTCGAGGTAAGTACCACCCTATACTTATACATATTCATTCGCTAATGTGTATGTTATGACAGACGAACGCATGCAGTGAATTTAAATTGCCTGCGTGCAAACGAGGTGTGCTTGACACACACTCACACACACACACACACACAACTAAAAAAAATGCAAGTTTCAGCTGCATTAACAGGGGAGGTAACTATAATTGCAGCATAATAATTATGCACCTGACCTATACAGGCCGCGGTTAACATAATTAATTCGTTGTTTCATCGAAGGTCTGACTGACATGGCCTATATAATAATGGCTAGCTGAGCGCATTATTTAGTTTGAATCAGTGATCGTCCCAGGCTGCTTTAGATAAAAGAGACGTTATCGGCGGTGCTAGATTTCCTCTTTCAAACAGCAGACGAGGCGCCATTACGACACAACTTTCACAATACCCGGATGCTTTTTTTTTAATCGACCCCCACCCCTCCCCCCAAACAATGGTCAGGTACCCCCCCCCCCAACAATGGTCAGGTACTCCCCCCAAACAATGGTCAGGTACCACCCCCAAACAATGGTCAGGTACCACCCCCAAACAATGGTCAGGTACCCCCCCCCCAAACTATGGTCAGGTACCCCCCCCAAACAATGGTCAGGTACCCCTCCCCCAAACAATGGTCAGGTACCCCCCCCCCCCAAACAATGGTCAGGTACCCCCCCAAACAATGGTCAGGTACCCCCCCAAACTATGGTCAGGTACCCCCCCCCCCTCAAACAATGGTCAGGTACTCCCCCCAAACAATGGTTTAGGTACCACCCCCAAACAATGGTCAGGTACCCCCCCAACAGTGGTCAGGTATCCCCCCCCCAAACAATGGTCAGGTACCCCCCCCCCCAAACTATGGTCAGGTACTCCCCCCAAACAATGGTTTAGGTACCACCCCCAAACAATGGTCAGGTACTCCCCCCCAAACTATGGTCAGGTACCCCCCCAAACTATGGTCAGGTACTCCCCCCAAACAATGGTTTAGGTACCACCCCCAAACAATGGTCAGGTACTCCCCCCCAAACTATGGTCAGGTACCCTCCCCCCCAAACTATGGTCAGGTACCCTCCCCCCCAAACTATGGTCAGGTACCCTCCCCCCCAAACTATGGTCAGGTACTCCCCCCCAAACTATGGTCAGGTACCCCCCACTCCATATTTCAGCTAGGTGTTCTCTCCAGTGGTGCCTGGTCCCATGAAACACTCGCTGGATCTTGAACTGGAGGATTTATAACTGTCAATGTTTGAAATTTTTATTTCATTATAACCAAAAGTGACATGTTTTATATTTGTTTTCTTAATTCTTTATTCTGGGTTTCACGTTTTTTTTTATTCCTGATATGATGTTTTTCCAAATTTTACCACCTGGTTATCTTTTTAAAATTGTTTTTTTCTGTTTTTTTAAAAATCTTTTTTGCACGTTTTTTTTTTTTTAATATTGTTTTTTTATCTAATTCTCACTAAAATGGTCATCTTTTTTTCAAACAGGTCAGGGTATTTGCACCTGCAGATAAAATTTACATGGGGGAGTATGCTCTCAACGCCTCAGTCACAGTTCTGGAGTACTACAACTCATTTTTCGGGATACACTACCCTCTGCCTAAACTGGGTAATTTATCACAATTATAAGGGCCAGTGCCAAACGAAAAGTGGGCTGGTACATTTGAGTTGTGTTTTGTTTCATATTGTCTGTGCTAGAGTCATGGAAGAGTGTCCAAACATGCATGCAGCCGTGATTCAGTTTAGTGCGTCAGTGTGTTTGGTGACTCATGTACAATCTCAACTGTGATTGTTTATTCAGATGTGCAGTCATGCAATTCTGTTAAGTCATGTAATTATGTTATGTCATGTCATGTAATCATGTTAACCCATGTCGTCTGTTAAGTCATGTAATTGTAGTCATGATAATGTTTAAGTCACGTTAATGTTGTCTTTCAACCGTGTTCAGCCATACTAAATCATGTCAAGTCATATAGTTGTGTAAAGACATGTTTTCGTGTTAAGTCATGTAATCGTGTGCTGTTTTGATTTTATTTTGGTGCAATGCACTGCATTCACCCTTCAGATACAAATGTCGCCTGGCACACATTTATCCACTCCTCTAGTTGAGCCAGATATTTTATTTGTTGAGATGCAAAGTGAAATTACTTTATGCTGATTTATTCATTTCTTTTGCTCAGCACACACACACACACGCACGCACGCATGCACGCACGCACGCACGCGATTGACTCAACTTTTTTTTTGTTTCACTAACAACTCTGAGAATACATTCAGTGAAAAGTTTTAGATGGACTTGTGTTAGAGAAAGTCAGCACAAATCTTTTTTCAGTGCAAGTTCTCCAAAAGGACAGGGATTCAAGAACATTTGGTGTGAACAGCATGGGGGGTACAGGAAGTGGATCTTTTGACTGTCTCCCTGGTGGGGGGGAAGTGTCATTTTTATTTTTTGTCCGCCCTAATTTAGTTGGGGGGGGGAGAGAGTTGGTTAACCCCCCCCCCAACCCCCACACACCATTTTTTTACCCATTCGTTTACGAGATTAAAATATTTTTTTTTAATATATATATTTTTAAAAAAAGCAACAAAAGATAGTGCGACATTTATGCTGTATTATGCTCTGGTGGTCGTCACACAACTAGTTAGTTGAAGGTACCAATTTTCCGAAAAGCATTTGAGTTTTCTAGGCGTGTTAATTAAGATGAATGTTATTTTCAGATCTTATTGCCATCCCAAACTTCGCTGCTGGGGCCATGGAGAACTGGGGCCTGATCACATACAGGGATACGTCCATCCTGTACAACCCAGACATATCCACGGAGAGTACCAGGCGGTGGGTGACTTTGGTCGTGGCTCACGAAATAGCTCACCAGGTCAGCAGCTTAGGCCCCAGTTTCATTCCCTTGTATTAAAATTTTGTGATAGTAATACACATTCCTAAGTAATTTTATTAATTGCACAAACAAATTTTTTTTTTATCTCTGGAGAAAGATATGTACATATGGGTATAAAAGATATGTACATACGGGTATAATAGATGTGCACGTACGGGTATAATAGATGTGTACGTACGGGTATAATAGATGTGTACGTACGGGTATATAGATGTGTACGTACGGGTATAATAGATGTGTACGTATGGGTATAATAGATGTGTACGTATGGGTATAATGTATAAGTGACTCTGTAACAATTTATCTTTTGTTTACTACGACCAGTGGTTTGGTAATCTGGTCACCATGAAGTGGTGGAATGACCTGTGGCTGAATGAAGGCTTCGCCACATTCGTAGAGTTCATTGGCGCAGATGTCGTGGACAAGGATTTCCACATGGTAAGACCTTTGTGCGCCCGTGTGCTCATGTAATTGTTGAGTCATTTCACTTTGGCTGAATCTGGTAACACCCTGGAGCATTTGCAGCATATAGTTTTGTAACATATAGTTTAGTGACAAATAGTTTGCATTAAAAAATGCTACAGGTTTAGGCTTAAGTTTTGCTTTAAGAACATAGCGTATGTATTGGTCTATTTTTTAAGTTGCGACATGTATATGAATATAGAAAATGTATTTAGTTATTTTTGAGTTGCTATATGAACATGGTATATGTTGTTTTGTTTCAAGTTTTAATTTCACATTTCATTTGATATTAATTTCAGGTCTCAGCCAATGCATTGTTAAATTTATAAAAAAAAAAAATAAATGTTTCGTGTAATTTGTAATTACTTCACCGTGTCTTGAAATTATTATTCCTTTCCAGACGGATTCTTTCATGGGGCCGTTTTCTGAATCTCAACATCTGGACAGCCTTGCGACGTCCCATCCAATAGAAGTGGAGGTGAATGACCCAGCTGACGTGGATGCTATGTTTGATCAAATCTCTTATGACAAGGTTTTTTTACTTGTTTTTTATTTTGTATTTTATTGATTTTGTCATCATAGGATCAGTAAGCTCTCAATTAGGTTCAAACTGATTTCATTTGATCGAAAAGCTGACTTAATATTTTATGCCATTTTACCCCCTCCCAGTAGGTTTTTTTGTATAGTTTTTCTTCTCTTAATGTAATTTTTCATTCTTATTGTATATATTTATAAAAATGTTTAGATAAAATGCCAGGGATATTATTTTTATTAAAAAACTGCTAATAATAACATTAAATCTTTTATGCAAATAATTGAATCATGGATATTTCTTTTTCCCACTGAAATAGGATTTTATATTGATAGACTGCTCTGATATTTTACTAAGTAGCTTTAAAAAAAAAATTGATTATTCCGAGAATCTTAAATTGATTGTAAAGTTTTTTTTTTGTTGCCCCTTCACCATCCCCAGGGTGCCTGCTTGATCCGCATGCTCCAACATTTCATTGGTGAGAACAACTTTAAAACTGGACTCAGCGACTACCTCAAAGCTCACGCTTACGACAACGCTCAGACCCAGGACCTGTGGGACGCCATGGATGAAGTAGGTCCATCGGCAGATATATTTTGTTTCTCTTCTCTTCTTGGGCTTTTAAATTGATTTCATAATCAGGGATAAATCATTTAAAACTTAGGGTGGGTCAAAAAAATGTATTTAAAAAAAAACCTTAATTTTGATTGCTCAATGTTTTTTTTTTTTTGAGTATTCCCCCCCCCCCCCCCCCCCCAGTTTATATGTTTTTGATCCAGTACTTTCAAACACAAACTCCTGACGTAAGCGCACGTTTGCTTTGAAATTTTCTCAGTCTATGGTTAGATCAACCCTGCTTTGTTTGACAACTCAAAAATAAATCAGTAATCACTGAAATGTTTTGTATATTTTTTTCATCAGGTGTATCAAATGCCTCAAGGTCTAACCGTATCCATGGTGATGGACACTTGGACTAAACAGAAGGGCTACCCAGTGGTCACCCTGACCCAGGATAAGGACAGCCTCGTGCTTGAGCAAGAAAGATTTCTCCTCATGGATATCTCTAATGGCAAATCTCAGAAGACAGACGAATCTCCATTTAAGTTGGTTTCTTTTTTTTTTTTTTTTAAATTTTCCTTTTTTTTTATTTTTTTTTTTTTGTTTGTTTAAATTTATTGCTCATTTTTGAAACTCGTTTTTCTCTTTTTTTGTTTTCCTATCTCGTCAGCTACACTTGGTACATCCCATTTACTTTCAAAACATCCGACACCCCTGGGCAGTCCGCACACGTATGGATGAAACGCGGTCCGGCCACCGTACAGCTTCCGGTCAGCTCCCCAGCTTGGATCAAAGGCAACGTGGACACCTATGGGTATTACCGCGTCAACTACGATAAGGAGGGCTGGTACGCCATCATCGAGCAGCTCAAGGCCAACCACTCTGTTTTTTCTGCCTTGGATAGAGTCGGCCTGATCGGTGACGCTTTCTCACTAGCCAGGTGCTTAGAAGTTGTAAGCTTAGTTGTTATTTTCAAACTGTTGGGATGACAGAAGAGAATTATACGGTCCAGTGATGGGGTGTCTGGCATTTCCTCTGATGCAGTGGTACTTCCCCGAAGTATCTCCTTATTTACAGTTCTCTTTCGTCTCTCATTCCTACTGAAAGATTTTTGTTTTTGACCTGATTTTAATGTAATTATCAGTCGTAAATGGACAGTTCCGCTGCACTAGCCAGATAAAGAGTATTTGACTTGTTGTTGGTGCATTTGGCTGATCCCATTTTTATTTTAGGGATGGACAGCAGCGGGTTAGATTGCTCAACTGCCAGCCGTAAGGCTCAGGTCCTATAGATGTACGTAAGTCCACCCAGCTTAAAATATGGGAAAGTTTAACAGCTGGACGTTGTATTTGCCAGCACTACCCACACAATCCCATATTTTCCACCACTACCCACACAATCCCATATTTTCCACCACTACCCACACAATCCCATATTTTCCACCACTACCCACACAATCCCATATTTGCCAGCACTACCCACACAATCCCATATTTGCCACCACTACCCACACAATCCCATATTTGCCAGCACTACCCACACAATCCCATATTTGCCACCACTACCCACACAATCCCATATTTGCCAGCACTACCCACACAATCCCATAGAATGTCGATTTATTAGTGTAATGTAACCAGACTTCTAAAATAGATACGTTGCTGCTACAGTGAAATTTAAAAAAAAAAAACATGCTAGTCTTTTATTGTATGGATCAGACTTGAGGACTTTGAAGTATCAAAGATGCTGCAGTATTATTATAAAAAGTTTTATTGTATGGATCAGACTTAAGGACTTTGAAGTATCAAAGATGCTGCAGTATTATTATAAAAAGTTTTATTGTATGGATCAGACTTGAGGACTTTGAAGTATCAAAGATGCTGCAGTATTATTATAAAAAGTTTTATTTTATGGATCAGACTTGAGGACTTTGAAGTATCAAAGATGCTGCAGTATTATTATAAAAGTTTTTAAAAATATATTTTTTAAAAAGTCTCACCTTTTCCTATAGTTTTGTTTGTTTAAATAAACAAAATATTTTTTTTTACCCAAGTCTGATGGTAGTTTATATGATTTATCAAAAGAAATTGAAGATTCTGTAATATGACTGTAAAGAAATTTAAATAAAGTTTTTTTTTTTGTGGCAACAGCTCGACATTTTTTTTGGCAACAGCTCAACTTTTTTTTTTGGCAACAGCTCGACATTTTTTTGGCAACAGCTCAACATTTTTTGGCAACAGCTCGACATTTTTTTTGGCAACAGCTCAACTTTTTTTTGGCAACAGCTCGACATTTTTTTTTGGCAACAGCTCAACTTTTTTTTTGGCAACAGCTCAACTTTTTTTTTTGGCAACAGCTCAACTTTTTTTTGGCGAAAGCTCAACATTTTTTTTGGCAACAGCTCAACATTTTTTTTTTTTAATCTTTGTAAACTTGTTTCTTTTTTTTTACCAAATGAACTCTGTGCGTAAGTACTCCATACATTTTAAAATATTTTATTATCATGCAATATTTGCGTGTGTGCTGTTTAAGGTCCGGCCTGATCAGCTACACCATCCCCCTGGACATGTCCAAGTATCTCATCAACGAGACCGATTATTTCGTGTGGGAGGAAGCCCTGAACAACTTGTTGTTCGTCAACAGCCAGATGAGACTGGAAGAGGAGTACGATATCCTTCAGAGCTTTATCCTCTCCTTGGCCCAGCATCTGGTAGACCAGTTGGGCTGGGCTGACTCGGGCAACCATTTAACAAAGTAAGTTTCCAAAAATGAAAAATTTTTTTTTTTTTGATCTGTAGAAAATGTGTGTATGCACTTGTAGACTGGAAAATGATGTACGCTGCCCAGAATCCCTGTGTGTGGAAATTATGTGAAAGTCAAGTGATGGCTGAGATTTACTTATGACAAGAATCATGCCATGTTGTTGTACACTGACACTCTCAGCAAATACAAGCACAGAAGTCTTTTATTGAAAGAATGAAGGATTA
>JAGDYQ010000117.1:2679270-2840243 GCA_021962125.1 Bulinus truncatus | reverse complement strand
CACAGTAACCATCTTTAAATACTCTCGAACACACTTTTCTGTTCAAGATCTCAACTTTTAAGCGTCAAATGTTTATTTATCTTTCTACTCGTCTCTCACGAAGACGACCAACGCCAACAGTAGCCTTGTATCTGGCGTACTCCAGTAACAATGAAGCGCCCTTTCTACGTGCCACTACCCCCCATCACCCATCCCCATATAAAGCCAACTTTTTCTTTAAAAAAAAGTCTCAGTTCACTACCTATATTGATATCCTAAAATTGGAACATTCTAAGAATGCTACAAAAAAAATGAAAGAAATATAACATATCCGATGTCAACATTCTCCTTTCTTTTTTTTTTTTCTTTCTTTCCAAGCTGTCAGATCAATAACACGCTCGCGTATCCAAGTCAGCGATGAAAACTTTTGGTATCACGGGTAGGGCGAGGAGAAGGGGGAGAGAGGGTGGGGTGTTCTGTTGACGTCTGCAAGTGTGTGTGTGTTGTGTGTCTACGTCTGCATTTCCACTCCCCTCTCTCTCTTCTTTCTTCCATTCAGATTCAAAGAGTGGATGTGGGTAAACAAGCAACAGCAGTTTAAAAATAAAATACAGACATCTTCCTCCTCCTCCTCCTTCACCCCCCACTCACCCTCACGTATATTTCACCGATTACTTTGTGAAGGGAACACCCAAACAAGTCTGGACACATAGATAAAAAAACAAACAATTTCATTTGACTCGTGGCTTTTGAGCCGAATACATCGGACTGGATTAACATTTTTTATTATTTCACTGGATTATTTTGAACGTACTTGTGTTTAGATACAGTTGTGATCTCATGTTCCAAGTGACGTGTGCGGTTATTGGATTCCTGTGTTTGAATTATGTATGATTGAAATAATTTCTCGCGTGTGCTGTGTTATTAAATTGTGAGGATTGTGTTGTGTGTGTGTTCTTGTTTGCTGTCAGCTACACTGGATAATGTGTCCTCTTATATTGACAGATGACATTTTATGACATTTAAAAAAAAATATTGTATAACACAATAAATAAATATCAACATAAATTATGGGATAGGCTCGCTAATTCATAGATAGAATAGCATAGCAACGGTGACAGGCGTAGTGCACAATATTTCAGTTTATAGATTTATGTAAATGTGATATATGTGCGAGGATAATATATAAATTCAGGTCAAGCAGACGTGAAGTGTGAGTCACACGGACACATCTAGTAGACAGGTAAATAAAACATACGACAAGAGATTAAATATATGTGGATTTGACATACATATTGTGAGATAAGATTACAGGCGAAAGGACTAAAAATATAGATTGATAAATAGATAGGTAGATAGACGGATACGTGGTTAGATAATCTGCTAGATAGATAGATGATAGAAAGATAGTTAGACGGATACGTGGTTAGATACTCTGCTAGATAGATAGATAGATAGATAAATTATATAGATAGATAGATAGATTAGATAGATATATAGATTAGATAGATAGATAGATTAGATTAGATAGATAGATAGATTAGATAGATAGATAGATTAGATAGATAGATTAGATAGATAGGCAGGCAGATGGCAAGGTGGATAGTCGGACAGTTCAGTAAATAGATTTTAGATATGTGGGTAGATGTGCGAAAACTTGACTAGATTGGTAAATTTTTAAATAGAAACAATATTGCAATGAGATATATACTATACTAAATAGATACATACTTAAATTACTACATTGATAAACAGACAGTTTTAATACATACATATATATATATATAATAAGTGAAATATATTAATAAGTTAATACTTACATTGAAAAATAATTTCTTAGATAATTAGATAAATAAATACACAAATAGAGACACGTACATATAAAAAGTTTATTTACTTAATAAAATAGACGAGTTCGTATGTTTACATTTATAGATATGTAAAATAGTTAAATGGAACTAAATAAATTGAAGTATATGTAAACAGACAAACTAAAATAGATAAATGTCATATAGATGAAGTGACGAAAAAAAGGGGGGCATACGGTAATCTAGTAATAAAACTAGACACGTTTGGTTTAATTATGTAACATCGCCTAACACATTGTGCTTCGTATTAAACCTCTGGCAGTATATAAACACACGGATGTGCATGTGACGTGACAGATGACGTATACAATGATGGATCGCTTCTCTGTCATCAACACCGACGTGTTATAACCACAACTACCTACGTGCGCTACCACCTCCACCACCACCAACTACAGCGGCCGACTGCGCCAATGTTCTCTCACTTCAGTCGCTCCTACAACCTGCTACCGGCGGCGGACGTAAGACATGAAGTTGTCAGGTGAGTCGCAGCAGGCCAAGACACCCGTCTGTCCCTTCCCTTCCCTTGTCTGTCTGTCTGTCCTTTCCTATGTTTGTCTGTCTGTCTGTCTGTTGTTTTCTGCAGGGCTACACAAACTGCTCCAGCCAGAGATTAGGGGGTTGGGGGGGGGGGGACAGGACAATCTTAGAAAAGTATGGGGCCCTCTTAGGCACGTTCCCAGGGGTCCAGTGAGTTTGGGGGGAGGGGGGTGGTGGCTTGTCTGCATTTAATTATACCTTATAAAGTCGGCAGAAGGAGGATGTCATTTTGAGTAACTGTTGTTTGCTGGTATTTTACTTTTGGTTTGTCTAGTTACAGTGACAATGTACAAACACCAAACAACAGAAGAGTCAAATGCAGGCTTTGTATTTTCCTTCTTTAATCTTAATGTTTATTTCACAACATCAAATCTTTACATCAAAAGTTCATAACATAATATAAATCCAATAGTCTCTAACGCCTTCTACATATATTTCTACTGCTGCCGTTTACTACTAAAATTATGCTAGAATAATAGAAGACTATAGTGGACTTCGTTATATGTCACGTCCACTCTCAACGCTCGCCTCAGCCCAATGGCCTACCCTATCTCCAAATCTACTGTCCCCAGACTCCCCAATCTCCCACGCCCCCATTTCTTGAAACCTTCCCATCATGCTTAGTGCACCACCCACGGCCACTGAGAGGATTGGCTAGTTGAAAAAAAAACCCATTAAAAGGTTAGCTACCTTTACCACCTTCGGTTATGTCATTTGATTTATCTGTTTCTCAGGAATGTCAGTTGACTTCCTCCCCACTCTGGAAACAAAGGCTAAGGTATCATATCTCAAGTCCATAACCCGGGTCGCTAGAAAAGGTAAAGACTCTACCCCCAAAGATTTAACCCTGTACTATTGGTTTAACCTATCAAAGATTTACTGTATATATTATCCTATCTTCCGGACCTACATTCTAACCACAGTGTGAGAACCCTGTTCTCCACAGTAACAATCATATTTTTTTTTTTTAAATTACATTTACATGCTTTATATATTCTGTAAAACAAGGCCATAGTTTTTTTTTTTATTTTTTAAATAACCATTAAGATTCTGCAGCTTTCAGCATTATCTATCAAAAAATCTCACGTCACATTGTAAACTAACATTTTAATCACCTGTAAATATCACCTGTAAATTAATGTTGTTTTTTTTTTAAATTATTATTATTAACTTGTGTGGCTATTCCCGTGGACTACAGATATTGTTTCCTGATGGTGAGTGAAGTTTCATGTTTACAGCTGGTCCAGTTATCGGTGGTATAGTGAGTGAAGTGAAGTTTCATGTTTACAGCTGGTCCAGTTATCGGTGGTATAGTGAGTGAAGTGAAGTTTCATGTTTACAGCTGGTCCAGTTATCGGTGGTATAGTGAGTGAAGTGAAGTTTCATGTTTACAGCTGGTCCAGTTATCGGTGGTATAGTGAGTGAAGTGAAGTTTCATGTTTACAGCTGGTCCAGTTATCGGTGGTATAGTGAGTGAAGTGAAGTTTCATGTTTACAGCTGGTCCAGTTATCGGTGGTATAGTGAGTGAAGTGAAGTTTCATGTTTACAGCTGGTCCAGTTATCGGTGGTATAGTGAGTGAAGTGAAGTTTCATGTTTACAGCTGGTCCAGTTATCGGTGGTATAGTGAGTGAAGTGAAGTTTCATGTTTACAGCTGGTCCAGTTATCGGTGGTATAGTGAGTGAAGTGAAGTTTCATGTTTACAGCTGGTCCAGTTATCGGTGGTATAGTGAGTGAAGTGAAGTTTCATGTTTACAGCTGGTCCAGTTATCGGTGGTATAGTGAGTGAAGTGAAGTTTCATGTTTACAGCTGGTCCAGTTATCGGTGGTATAGTGAGTGAAGTGAAGTTTCATGTTTACAGCTGGTCCAGTTATCGGTGGTATAGTGAGTGAAGTGAAGTTTCATGTTTACAGCTGGTCCAGTTATCGGTGGTATAGTGAGTGAAGTGAAGTTTCATGTTTACAGCTGGTCCAGTTATCGGTGGTATAGTGAGTGAAGTGAAGTTTCATGTTTACAGCTGGTCCAGTTATCGGTGGTATAGTGAGTGAAGTGAAGTTTCATGTTTACAGCTGGTCCAGTTATCGGTGGTATAGTGAGTGAAGTGAAGTTTCATGTTTACAGCTGGTCCAGTTATCGGTGGTATAGTGAGTGAAGTGAAGTTTCATGTTTACAGCTGGTCCAGTTATCGGTGGTATAGTGAGTGAAGTGAAGTTTCATGTTTACAGCTGGTCCAGTTATCGGTGGTATAGTGAGTGAAGTGAAGTTTCATGTTTACAGCTGGTCCAGTTATCGGTGGTATAGTGAGTGAAGTGAAGTTTCATGTTTACAGCTGGTCCAGTTATCGGTGGTATAGTGAGTGAAGTGAAGTTTCATGTTTACAGCTGGTCCAGTTATCGGTGGTATAGTGAGTGAAGTGAAGTTTCATGTTTACAGCTGGTCCAGTTATCGGTGGTATAGTGAGTGAAGTGAAGTTTCATGTTTACAGCTGGTCCAGTTATCGGTGGTATAGTGAGTGAAGTGAAGTTTCATGTTTACAGCTGGTCCAGTTATCGGTGGTATAGTGAGTGAAGTGAAGTTTCATGTTTACAGCTGGTCCAGTTATCGGTGGTATAGTGAGTGAAGTGAAGTTTCATGTTTACAGCTGGTCCAGTTATCGGTGGTATAGTGAGTGAAGTGAAGTTTCATGTTTACAGCTGGTCCAGTTATCGGTGGTATAGTGAGTGAAGTGAAGTTTCATGTTTACAGCTGGTCCAGTTATCGGTGGTATAGTGAGTGAAGTGAAGTTTCATGTTTACAGCTGGTCCAGTTATCGGTGGTATAGTGAGTGAAGTGAAGTTTCATGTTTACAGCTGGTCCAGTTATCGGTGGTATAGTGAGTGAAGTGAAGTTTCATGTTTACAGCTGGCCCAGTTATCGGTGGTATAGTGAGTGAAGTGAAGTTTCATGTTTACAGCTGGTCCAGTTATCGGTGGTATAGTGAGTGAAGTGAAGTTTCATGTTTACAGCTGGTCCAGTTATCGGTGGTATAGTGAGTGAAGTGAAGTTTCATGTTTACAGCTGGCCCAGTTATCGGTGGTATAGTGAGTGAAGTGAAGTTTCATGTTTACAGCTGGTCCAGTTATCGGTGGTATAGTGAGTGAAGTGAAGTTTCATGTTTACAGCTGGTCCAGTTATCGGTGGTATAGTGAGTGAAGTGAAGTTTCATGTTTACAGCTGGTCCAGTTATCGGTGGTATAGTGAGTGAAGTGAAGTTTCATGTTTACAGCTGGTCCAGTTATCGGTGGTATAGTGAGTGAAGTGAAGTTTCATGTTTACAGCTGGCCCAGTTATCGGTGGTATAGTGAGTGAAGTGAAGTTTCATGTTTACAGCTGGTCCAGTTATCGGTGGTATAGTGAGTGAAGTGAAGTTTCATGTTTACAGCTGGTCCAGTTATCGGTGGTATAGTGAGTGAAGTGAAGTTTCATGTTTACAGCTGGCCCAGTTATCGGTGGTATAGTGAGTGAAGTGAAGTTTCATGTTTACAGCTGGTCCAGTTATCGGTGGTATAGTGAGTGAAGTGAAGTTTCATGTTTACAGCTGGTCCAGTTATCGGTGGTATAGTGAGTGAAGTGAAGTTTCATGTTTACAGCTGGTCCAGTTATCGGTGGTATAGTGAGTGAAGTGAAGTTTCATGTTTACAGCTGGTCCAGTTATCGGTGGTATAGTGAGTGAAGTGAAGTTTCATGTTTACAGCTGGACCAATTATCGGTGGTATAGTGAACGTTTGTACTGTGAACCCCCCCCCCCCCCCGAGCGTTTGTGTGGGTCACTTACAATGGAACACACCTGTTTTCCCAATACAGTCCCCAATTAATGGGTCACAGTGCGGCCAGTCGACCTTACCACGACCTTAATACCTTCGACTGAATGACCAGCTTTCAAACTGGGTAGAAGACGGTGTTTGATAGTACTTTGCTTGACCACATAGTCACAGCCCTTGACGCCGAATTATTTCCCCCTTTTGTTCCTGTGTTATTGTGAGTATCGTGGTGCTGATTAGACTTACAATTTTCACACACCATGGGCGTTACTTGGAACATATTCACCCCCGGGGGGGGGGCGGGGTCACCCCTATTAGTCACCCAAATATATACACAGTAGCATTGTGTGTCCCAACACGGCCTAAATTAATTATCTATTGATTCAAAAAAAAAGGCGCACCTGGTCAGCTGACGCCCCGAGGCGGAACTCTATTGCCCCACCCACCCTTTGCTACGCCACCGCTGCTGATTTTTCAATGATTGGTCGGGGGATTGGGTTTTGATTGTGGCATTGTGCTAATAATGTAATGTTACCAGCACATTTCTAGTTGTATCTTGATTGTGCAGAAAGCCGATAGCGTTCTACTTCGATATCTGTCGCCGTTCTATTTTTTTCTATTCAGATATTAAAACCTTTCTATTACAACTATTACAACAATACAGCTATACAACTATTACAACAATACAGCTATACAACTATTACAACAATACAGCTATACAACTATTACAACAATACAGCTATACAACTATTACTACAATTATTACAAATATTTTCAAATCTTTCTTATTGCTTTTTTATTAATGCACAAAATTATATTTTCGCTGCTTGTATTTCATTCATTATTGATCTTTCAACCATTTTTTTTTATAAATAAGAATAAATAAATACAAATCTCTCGTTACATTTTTTTCCATTAAATCTAAGTCTCAGATGGGGAATTCCCAGTGCGATGAAAAAATCCCTTTGTGTGTGTGTCACTATTAATAGCATCGCACACCGTTATCGATTGAAAGACGAGTGAAACTTCAGCTGTTCACCATGCACGTGTTCTCTTTGTAGTATCTAGCTTGACTGACAGGAATGTGTCATCGATAAACGTTAATTTCGCTGTAATTAAGTCTTAGCTGACATAGAAAGACGGGACACTTGGTCTTCACTCGCTGGTTAAATAACGTTGTAATGTACAACTGATGACAGCTGTTTGATTGATTTTTACCTTAGTTGAATGGCAGTTTTTTTTCTCTATAGTTATCATATTGTGTTTCTACCAAACAAAGACACACACATAAACACCAAGACACACATAAAAAAAACACACACACAATAAACACCACACTCATACATACACACAACCATAAACACCAAGACACGCACACACACACACAATCACACAATAAACACCAAATACAAACAATAAACACCAATCACTATCACGCACACAATAAACACCAATCACTATCACTCACACAATAAACACCAATCGCTATCATTCACACAATAAACACCTTACACACACACACACAATAAACAAACACTATCACACACACAACCATAAACACCAAGACACACACTCACACAATACACACCAAACACCATCACACACACACACACACACACAGCCATAAACACAAAGACACAGACTATTGTTTATAACCGAAGGTTTCAATTCCTGCACTATCCGTCCAATGCCGATGGCTTGATTTCCAAATGTCCACTCTACCTTGGTCCAGTTTACTAGCACCCAGTCAGCGAAGACTTGGTGCTCCACTCGAGAAGCGCGTGAACTCTGGTAGACCAAAAAATTTAGGCCAAAAAACCTGTCGCGATCTCATAAAACAAAAAAAAAATTATCGGTTGGTCAATTGGTGTAACGGTTTTCGTCAGTCAGTCGTCGGTTCAGCGCTTGGATGGAAGACACAACTTTCTAGCAACAAGACACAGTAGATGTAGTTGTTGTTATAGTTTAGTGTGTGTTGGTATAGTGTTATCTTTTTTTATTTGACCTTTGTATTCGCAACGTGTTTGATACTTGGAGATACACGTTTTGGATTTACACTCAGTCAGATGTAAGTTTCTGTTGTTTTTTTTTTGCATCTGTTTCATTTTTAAATTATACTGTTTATCATATGTTTATTAGTTTATTGTTTATCATATGTTTATTAGTTTATTGTTTATCATATGTTTATTAGTTTATTGTTTATCATATGTTTATTAGTTTATTGTTTATCATATGTTTATTAGTTTATTGTTTATCATATGTTTATTAGTTTATTGTTTATCATATGTTTATTAGTTTATTGTTTATCATATGTTTATTAGTTTATTCGCAGCGGTTCTCGGGTATATATGAACCAGGTAACAGCATAGCGCCCCCCCAACCTGCCAAAAGGGCCCCTTCCAGCAGTAATTTTATCAAATTAGATGCTCTTAGGGCCCCCAGCAATTATTTCTCCCAGGGCCTCCAAATAACCCCGAATGTCTCTGCTCAAGGCTTTTTTAAAAACACTGTAGCAGCAAATGGGTTTATTCTACGTTCGGTAACAATTATTGATGTCGATTTTAGGACTCTGAATATTTTATCTAACGGAAACCCTACTTACCTGTACCAGAGGCAGCCTGGGTGCTGTCGTCTACTGCCCGGGGGGAGGGGGGGTCTGTGGCTATTGTCATATGTGAGGCCTACAACCATAGCTGTGGACTTTATGTCGTACCCGGACGATTCTGAAAGTTACCACCTGGGGCTGGGTGGGACGATCCCCTCCCCCCTCTCCCTCCTTATCCAAGCGCGTTTCTTTTTAAATTGTTGCTCTCGCTTATGGCGTGATTCTAATATTTTGTCAAGCTGTAGTGACCCGAGTGGATGTTGAGCAATTCAACTTGTAATGGGGTGCGGGGGAAAGGAGCTGATAGTTAGGAGAGAGTTTTATATGGGTGGGGGTCAAGTTCCCCCGACACACTAGAATCACCCCTACTACCATAGGGCCAAATTAGAGTTGTCTTGTATTTTTGATTAATTCAAGTATTTTAACGTTTGAAAAAAACAAATTGATGACAGATTTAATCTAAATAACTGTAATTTATTTTAAAATTCATTCATCTACTTCAAGCGAACCCTGTAAATAGTTAATTTCTTTTTTTTTTCTAAATCACGCGTTACACTGTTAAACATTTGGTCAGGGGGTGTTATTTCTGTTCAAACAAGACTTTCCTCTGCTTAAGAAAAACTATTTCGACGTTCAAACCTGTGCCATAGATAGGACACCATGATATCTGCGTTGCCTTTACTTTGATTACATTCTGTATGATGTTTTGACTATGAAATGGCCGCTTTTGTTATTTGTTATAAGCTTTTAATTAGTTTCACTTTTTTTTGGGTTTGTCCATTAGTCGTGTAACTCACACATGGACATACTCTAATTTTGTCTCATGTCGCAAAGTTGGGAGCACTTGTTGAAAATAGCGATTATAACAAATTTAAATATTTCACAACTGAAAACAATACAAAAAATAAACTTTAAAAAAAGACGTTTTTTTTTTTATAAATATGCACTGTAAAATAATTAAAAATGCATATAATAAAAATGCATTATATAATATAATTGGAGATTAGAATAGAATGAACCAATTATATCTTTACATGAGTTGATTCGTAGCAATATGTAAATTATCTATACGGAGACCCACGCTTTTATCTTTTAGTAATGATAGAGTATATAAATATGTATATGGTATAAAGAATTATTTCGGATTTTTCACTGCATTTTTATAAAAGCTTTTATTTTTTAAAGTTTTTTTTTTGTAAATATTTTGTTTTTAAAAATAAAATAAAATTCTCTGTGCAAATCTTAACACGTTTTACCCTGTATCCTAGAATTCACTGTATTGGGACTGTTGTTTACTAGCCCTGTTTCACCCCTACCATAACCTGGCTGGGCTCACTGGGGTTTGAATCCCATAACCTACAGCATGCAGATTGGGATCACAACCGGAGCGTCTCTCTGACTCTAGCCCGGCACATCAATGGGTCCGGGGGGGGGGTGGGGGGGTGTATACAACAGGGCGGTAGTCGCCATCAACCAATCGGGGCGCCTGCAGGGCGTCACACCGACATGAAGACACCCCACATACATCCTAACACGAGGCACTCAAACACAGATCTTGTCCCCCCCCATCCCCCCCCTTTTTTTTTTAGATAGTAGGGACTACGGGGGAGGGATGGGGAAAGGGGTCGAGTACCTCATGTTGATGTAAGACTTTACAGTTTACACAGACTTTGATGAGTGGGGGGTGGGGAGAGTGTTGTGTGCTATACACGTGATGTCAGCCGACAGAGTCATTGATTCTTTAACCCTCTTGAACCTGGAGGGGCGGTGGTGGGTGTGCACTAAAGTAAAAACAACTGGTACTTTTTTTAAGGACGAGGTGTGGGCTATCGGTACTGTGTGTGAGGTGTTATAGGGGAGAAGGGGTTGGTGGGTGGGGAGGGGAGGGTGTCAGGTTAACGGGGCGCCGGTGCTTAAAGACAGACTGATTATAAGTATAATGTAAACACGTTCATTTTGGTGGGATGAAGGCTGCAGGGTGAATGTCGGTGAAGATCTGGTTGAACTTTGAAGATGGCTTCAGTAGAGACTCAAGAACCGGGGTCATCTTCTTCAAGGGTAGGGAAATAGAGGGCAGGGATATATGGGGCAGGGATATGGAAGGCAGGATATAGAGGGCAGGGATATGGAAGGCAGGATATAGAGGGCAGGGATGTGGAAGGCAGGATATAGAGGGCAGGGATATAGAAGGCAGGGATATAGGGGGCAGGGATATGGAAGGCATGATATAGAGGACATGGATATAGAGGCCAAGGATATAGAGGGCAGGGATATAGAGGGCAGGGATATAGGGGGCAGGGATATAGAGGGCAGGGATATGGAATGCATGATATGGAATGCATGATATGGAGGGCAGGGATATAGAGGGCAGGGATATAGAGGCCAGGGATATAGAGGACATGGATATAGAGGTGACATGAGACACACACACACAGTCCACTAGTATACACACATACATACATGTATTAACGTATTTTGCTAATTACTCTCACATCTAGGAGGGACTGTAAAATAATTTAACACAGTTTTTGTTTTGTTTGGGACATAAGGAAGAAGGATAGTCAATTATACAGTACATACTGGTAGATTTACATATTTGTTTGATTCCACATACATGTATTCGTGGTGGAAATGTCACATTTCGCTGTGTGGATGTGTGCATTGTTCCTAGAAACTATTTAGTTTATTTTAGACAGATATTTTAATCTGTGATATTTAGCTGGTAGAATAATACGTTACTCAGCTGAATATGTTCGTTACATAATGAGTTGCTGGGTAAACACATCTCTATGTCATGGAAGAACCAAACTCCTGGCAAAGAGGCATTTCAACCAAACATCACTTTGTACAAAGTATTTCATATTTTCTTGTTGAAGCCCAGTTTATAAACCCTCAGGTGTAGCCTATATTAAAACTATTTTAGCTTTAAAAACTTATTTCTAAATAAAATAAACATTTCAAAGGATCATAAACCATCTGTCCACGGATTTATGACTCATACTTTATTGTCTATTATTACATGTCCGTAAACAAGTTTTGTAACAACGATGCTATCTTTGGTTTATTTTGGGCTTTGCGTCTTGAATTCAGAGTCAACAAATGTCTATCTGTACGTTGAAGTCACGTTGGTATAATTAGCATGGCCTCCTTATCTTTCGTTTGTTTTTTGGCTGATGTGCTGTAACAGATTCAAGTCAATAAATGTCTATATATATACGTTTAAGTCACCGTTATTTTGTTTCGAGTCAATAGTTGACAATGGAGTCAAGGACAGACCACTCATGTTACTTATACAACTACAGCAAATAAAATGATCCAAAAAAAAAAAGTTGGCAAATCTTGAACTCAGGTTATCTCCCCTTTATAATTTTCTCTTTTTTTTTTTTATATGCGTGTATATGTATTTCTATCACTAGCACGCCGAAAGAAAAATTAAAATTTTTGAGGTAATATTTACATAGCCAGGGGTTGTTTGAACGATTGCGCCATAGATGGACGACAGTTCGGCAAACATGTAAAGGCGTATCTACTAGAAATGAAAGATTTATCCCTCCTCCCCCCACCAGGCGGTTAACTAAGACAAAAACCCATAATTTCTAGGAGGATTTGAACCCCCAGAGGTAAGTTTAAGCGATGAAATTATTCTTTATCAAACACAAATTCATTGTTTAAAATAAAAACTTGTCTACAATAGACTGTGGTTATGGACACGGGACTGTGCATTCTTTACCTAGCTACCAACTTGGTATTCTTAGGCTCTGCCATAAACCCACAGGTAAAGTCATGAAATATTATTGGACAGGGGCGGCGGTGGCTGGAGTGGGGCATGTATCGGGACCGCCCCTAAACGAACCCCCCCCCCCACCCTAGTTTCGCCACTTTTTAGGACTCATGCAGAAAGATGACGTTCAGAGCCAGATGCGGTCATGGCTCATTCCACAAGATAAAACTCTAGTATCCCATTCACTATTAGCCCCCCCCCCCACCCAGCCCCCTTAAACCGGTTTCCTACCCCCCCCTCCTTCCATTCATTATACTGGGGCCATGGTAATAATTGAGTGAGTACGTTGAAAGAATGTCAAGCGAAGATTTATACTAGATCAGATACTGAGTAAGTAGCTACCATCTGGTCTACTCTTATCAATTGCACGAGAATGTGACTCACATGGGGGAGTGTGTGGGGAGGGGGAGGTGGGGATAAGTTAGAGTTTATTAATTTATCCAGGGTCGTTGTCGATTATATCAGTTGTGGGGGTTGGGGGGGGGGGAGTCTCGAAGAGAAGCTCCCACATCCCATTCAAGTTTCTCATATCAGGCTGCTTTATTTAGTCGTACATAATGCTGGCATGGCGTTGGACTGGAGTTCGAATCTAAAGAAGTTACCTCACATGCCCATGTGTAAGTGTCAATTGTAGCTAAATATGCTACGGGAAACTATGGTCGCCCGCTTCATTTAGCTTAATGCTGGAACATTTATAGCTCAATGGTTTCCATGGAAACCCTATACAGCTCATGGTCATAGGACTAACAGTTGGCACGCGCATATTATTGGAACTTATGAAAAAGCCTCTAACAGAAATGTTTATAAAACTCTTCAGATAAAGGAGCGTTCATACATGGTGGTCCTCCCAGTGCCGAACCTAAGGATTTGGAGACCCCCGGGGGGGTGGGGTGCTTGGCTTCTTTGGGGGCCCCTGCATTTAGGCATTCGACATCATGACATGAGACAATGTACTTAATATTTAATGTAAAAAAAAATGTTTGGCGCCCCCCCCCCGAGCTGGGGGCCCGGGAGTACTTTCGAATTCGGACGCCACCTCCTCCCTCCGTAGTTACGCCTGTGGGTCCTCCCACGTTGTGAAGTTGAGAGTATGGTTGAGAATGTCACAAAGTAAAACACGTTTTTACAAAAAACACACATCAATAACAAAACCACACTTTAATAACAGAAACAATAACAACGGTTTTTTAAAGGATTATTCAACTCACCAGGTCACGTGTTGCTTCTATTCAGGTCATTTGTTCAGTACATTTGTTGAATAATCGACTTATTATTGACATTAGTCACTTTCGGAAAGTCATCTGTCGCGCATTCGTTTAATATGCATCTCTTATTAATAATAAAACTTGGCTTCACGTCTGTGATAATTGAACTTTATGCTGTAAACAAGTGAAGAAGCCAAGGGACGTAACTCAGTGTGGGTACATCAGCGTCTTGATAAATGTATGTTTACATCATATATAGCCCAGAACACGATTATTTTTTTTTTCTTTTCAATTTTTTACGCGATACCGGTCATCTTTGTCATGCATTGGTCAATGCACACACCTTCCACCCCCCCCCTTTCCCCTCCCCTCGAGGTTCCAAGTTTGTTGCCCCACCTTAGCACGGTCTCTCCCCCCCCCCCCTCGGTCAAACTCGCTTTATTGACGTGAAAATAAAAAATGATTGGCGAAATGGTGCTTCACCCCCCCCCCCCGACAATGTACACTTGGGGGTGGGGGGGGGGGGAGGGACTTACAATAAGGATTAGAGTCAAATACGAGTCCTGGTAAATGCAGCAACTTGTCTCGGCTCTGCTAGATGTCAATCCATGTTTTAAAAAAAAATGACGATCGGTAGGGAAAGTAAAGGTTGGACATATTTACTTTCGTATAAATTTTCTAGTTGCATCCTGGATGTCACCAGACACTATATAGACATGAATGGTCCAGTCACGTGACCCGATGTTTTGTTTTCATAATTCATCTTCTTTTCCTGTCTCTCCCTTTGCTTATACGAGATCAGTGCGTGTTTCGCTGGGTATTCTCAATTAAACGGTTATTGCGAATAACCACTTGATTGATTACGCGAGAATCGGACTAAATAAAAAAAATCGACTGACCAAGATTTACCTGACCTGGTTTTTGTTGAAAGTTTTTTTTTAAATCTGTGGTCATTAAATTGATGGACCTGTGTCCACCAAACGTTCTGGGGGTGGGAAGGAGGGTGGAGGGTATCAATGCAGTAGGTTGACACAGTGACAGGTTGACACAGTGACAGGTTGACACAGTGACAGGTTGACACAGTGATAGGTTGACACAGTGATATGCTGACACATTGACAGGTTGACACAGTGATAGGTTGACACATTGACAGGTTGACACAGTGACAGGTTGACACATTGACAGGTTGACACAGTGATAGGTTGACACAGTGACAGGTTGACACAGTGACAGGTTGACACAGTGATAGGTTGACACAGTGATAGGTTGACACATTGATAGGTTGACACAGTGATAGGTTGACACAGTGATAGGTTGACACAGTGACAGGTTGACACAGTGATAGGTTGACACAGTGACAGGTTGACACATTGACAGGTTGACACAGTGATAGGTTGACACAGTGATAGGTTGACACAGTGACAGGTTGACACAGTGACAGGTTGTAATTGAGTTCCCTGTTGTTGTTTTATTTTTTTGCCTCTTGATGGTTTTGTTGTATTGTATAATTGCTATCATGATTACATTTCACCGTAGTACCTCCATTATCTTGTAACACAGGGTTTCAGTACACGAAATACACGATAGAGCTACAACTATACTGTTTAAGGTGACATATAGTTTAACACACATTGTTTAGCACTTGTAGTTTAACACACATTGTTTAGCACTTGTAGTTTAACACACACGGTTCATCAAGTCAATGCTAAACGTATTAATAGTTCAGTGCCTGCGGTACATGACTGAAAAAAGCTTAACCGACTTAAATCGACTTATTGAAATATCGGAAAACTGTATTCGATATTTATGCGTTGTTATAGATCGATGACAGTGGTAAGTTTGATTAACAGTACACTCATATAGTAATACCACCCATCCCTACCTTTACAACAATTTCCGAACATAGACGTGGATGACCATTTCACTGCATTGATAATTTAAACGTATGGAAGATAGAAGGAATGAACGAACGAGCTCATTTCAAAGGGAATTAACTCGACTCACTCGATTTACCGCAGTTTAGTTTATTGATTATTTCTTTTCTTTTTTTTTTTAACTTGTAAGACACGCCTCCTTTTGTAACGGATCAATTACTTTGTACTGCTGCTATTCCAGTAGGTTCGTCCATCGATGTAAAAGTTTTTAAACTTATTTTATCAGATCTTCCCGGGTTTTATTTTTTCATTCAGAGTTAATCCCCTTGTGGCTAATTTCACGAGAAAACTAAAAAGTGGTAACATCTGTCTATTTTGACGGAACAAAATCAAACAACAAAACGTTGTTTTTTTTTTTACATCATGGCAGTGAATATTGAAGAAAAACCTTGTATATATCTCAATAGCTGACTTAAATAATCTTTGTCTCTGTCTTTCTGTCTCTCCCCATCCACATAAATATACAGAAGGATAGATATACAGAGTGATAGATATACAACGTAAAACTAAAGACATGTGGAATATCTGTTGGGTGGAGATTAGATATAATTAATTCCGTTAATCTAGAAAGGTAATCTGGCAGTATACTTAGACTGATGTATTCTGCGGATCGATATATTCTGTGGAAAGATCTATACTATGGAAAGATCTGTTCTGTGTATTGATCTATTCTGTGGGTAGATCTATTCTGTGGGTAAATCCAACTTAAACAAGCATTTATTTTACAAGTCAACTGAATGACAGCTTTAACAATTGTAACCTCTGGAAAATAGTTTTAGAAACAAACAGCTGAAGAATATTTAAACACAGACATTTTTTAAAAATATTTCATACAATTCTTTTTTTATTTTTTTTTTTATTTTTCGTATTTTCTATAAATAAATGACCTTCACTTTCATATTTCCCTTGAAACTGTTTTAGAGAAATAAAATAAAAAGTGTTTTTTTCCCCCTTTGCAATAATGAGATATTTTATTTGGCAACATACCTCGATTGCCAGGTTTTTCTTTTCTTCCCTCTCAAAGCCAAACGAGATTTAAGTGACTGGCTAATTTTAACACAATCGTCTAGTTCCGAAGCTGGCCGGGAGGAGGAGGGGGGTTGACACATGTTCATCTTCAGTAACCTGTTTTTTCTTTTCTTTTTTGTAATTTCTGGCCAAAGTGGTCTTAACAGACAGACCAGATTCGTAATTTGCTGCAACTATTTTTATACTTCGTTAAGCTCTACCTGGCAGCTGGTTACAGGATCTGGCCTTCAGTTGTTTTTTTTGTGTTTGTTATTGTTTAGGTTGAGAAGAGTTGTATGAGACTCATTACAGCAAAATTTGACTCTCCCCTCCCACCCAACGAAATCTTCTCTCGTGTCCTTGGATTTTTCTTTTATGTTTGAAAAAAAAATAAAGTTTTGGTTTGAATTACGATTAAGCATCCCGTTATAGTATTTGGCTTCAGAGACGTTACAGAAATAAACCACTATAAATTGGCTGCAGTCGGGTTAAAACGATTCATTCAAAATTGAGTCTTTGCAAGTGAGCTTGTTCATGGAGTAAACGCTTTATTTGGTTATATGAGTAAAGAACAGATTCATTGGTTCGTTTGAATAAAAGAGTGATTTGTTCGTTGTATTACACCATTTCCGGATTTCAAAAATTGAGTTATCTTAGTGAGTTTCTCATGGAGCTAATTTTTTCATCATGTTATATTGAATGCTGCTGTGATTACTGATTTCGTTATAACAAATTCGTGGATTCCGGTTTTAAAATCAAAGAGTGGTTTACAAATCTTGTTTTTATTGCCTCATTTGCAGATCGCAGTCGCGCCCTGCTAGAATGCCTTACGCGTCGGACGACAGTTTGAGCAGCTCCAGCGCCAGTTCCCTGGAGCTCAGCCACAGCCACGATGACACCCTGAGCAGCACCGACAGCTTCTGCCACAGCGACGATGGTGGGCACTGCCAGCCCGTGCAGCTCCGTCACCCGCCACACCATCAGACACATCACTACCGCCACCACAGCTACTGCAGCAGACACGAGCCGCAGGATACCCTCGGGTACAAGGAGGGCGGGGAAGTGATGGAACTCAGCAGCATCCAGATGGAGGTAGGTTTTTATTTGAGTTTTTTACTGGGTTTTTAATTGGGTTTTATTGGTTTTTCACAGGGGGGATCATAGGTAATCATTTAGTTTTACTATATTTTTTAGGTTTTCTTTCTGGGTTTTATGAGGTTTTACTGGGTTTTTTTTCTAAATGACCAGAAATAACTCATACATATAGTATACAACAATACAAGCCATACATATAGTATACAACATTGTGTAGTTTGCTCCACTGGGCTGCACACAAATTGAGTCTCTGTTAATCTATGCCACTCACAAAACAAAACACAAAGTAAAATTTTCTCTAATGGAGACCAATGTATCTATGGTCTACAGGTCAGACTATAACTGGATACATTAACACTGAAATCGATAAGTTGCTTTGTTTCGTTATTTAAAAAAAGAAAAACAACATAATATTTTTTTTTAAAAATATAAATCACAAAGTGTTTATGTCATTGTTTACCTGGCCGGAACAAGGAGATGTTAGCCACACACGCCCCTCCCTCTCTCATCCTCCCCACCCCCTCCCTTACATTTTAACAGCTCAGGTTCATAACATCCTAGGGATGCCAGAATATGTTACACCTGGTGCAACCTGTTTAAAGAACGCGACCATACTTCCTTGATTCTATATACTCTACTCTTCGGAGACTTCAAGTAAGAATTCGTATCAAAACTTTCCAAACCACCATTTAGACGAGTTATCTTCACCGAATGTTTGCTAGCCCCCCCCCTTCCCTTTCACCTCCAATTCATTGCTAGATGCATTAACCCCACTGCTACACGTGCTACACCACTGCTACCTTCACCTTTTTGGTTAGACTTCATTAGTCAATTGGATGATGCAACTTTATCCCGAGTATTTTATACCGGAGCCGATCTTAGAAATACCAGGGGGTGGTGAGAGGCGGAATCACCACTTTGTGTGTGTTGGAAAAGGGGGGGGGGCGGGGTCACAATAGCGTCACAGATTTGATAGAACTGGAAAGATGGGGGAGGGGAGAGGGGGCTTTAGTTGTGCTGGCCCTAGACAGTATCGCATACTTTGGTCAATTCATTATAAAGCGTATAGTTTGGTCAATTCATTATAAAGCGTATAGTTTGGTCAATCCATCATAAAACGTATAGTTTGGTCAATCCATTATAAAACGTATAGTTTGGTCAATCCATTATAAAACGTATATCTTGGTCAATCCATTATAAGACGGCCTAGTGTAAAGTGTTCTAATTGATTCCCTGAATTAAACTAAAAACAAAAACGGACACCAGTGGTTCAGTCACGTGACTCAACGTTCTGTTAGCAGACGACAATGGACTGATATGTTTGGCTGGCTGTTGGCTGTTGCTATGTTGTTTCTTTTGTTACTTGATTGTCAGATGTTGAGGCAGTGTGGCGAGTGAGTAGTTCGATGTGACCTGGCGTGTGTGTGTGTGTGATTGTGTCTGTAACCAGCTGTGTTCCCGATCCACGTGTCTTGGCAAACAAACACAATGAACGTATTCTGGTGTATACCGATAGATAGATATATAGATAGATAGAGAGAGAAAGATGCCACGAATGGTTTTAGTGATCTCACGTGAAGTGTTTGAAGAAATTAATCAATGACAATCGATTACGTTACTTGCCGATAAAAGCCAGTAAATAAAGTTTATTTATCAGGTAGTTTTAAGCTGGTGGTCAATTGTTGAATGTTTAAACATGGTGTGTCATTAATGGCCTATTTGTGACGGCGTTTTCCTCAGTGTGCATCCACTCTGATCCATACTTGGGTGTGTTCAGTGGCTTAATGGCGATGTCCATAGGACTCCGCGCATGTCAAAGGTTCGAATCCCCTTTATCTCTCTTCAAATCTTCCCCTGCTCCCCCAAATCTCACACGTAAATGTCTCACGTTCGAAATATACATAAAATCAAACACCAGAAATAGAGCTGTTACGGTAATCGCCCCTTTCCCAATTGTCCTATCACGCGTCCATTAACCGAGACATACACACACACACCTGTCATCTCCCACCACACAATTGTCTCCCTTATTTGAAACACAACACCACCAAAGCCACATATTCCGATTTCACTGCGATACCGCAGCGATGTAGATGAATACTGACGCTTTAAACTGAACGACGTTTTATGCGAGTGCGTTGGTACTCTTAAAGTAGTGTTGTTTTCGTTGGCGAAAACTAAAACTAAAACCTTCGTTGACGAAAATGTTGACTTTTCGTCAACGAGAACTAAAACTAAAACTAAAATTAGCAGCAAGACTAAAACTAGACGAAAACTGAAATTATTACAGAAAAAACGAAATAAAAGCTGAAACTAAAATATAGTGTTGCTTTCGTTCACGAAAACTAAAGCTAAAACCTTCGTTAACGAAAATGTTGACTTTTCGTCAACGAGAACTAAAACTAAAACTAAAATTAGAAGCAAGACTAAAACTAGACGAAAACTAAAATTATTACAGAAAAAACGAAATAAAAACCGAAACTAAAATATGACCTGGGACTAAAACAACACTATCTTAAAGGAACCGGTGACGCAATGATTAGGAGAGGGGGGGTGATAATATATTGGAGGTTTCCGTGATGTTTAATCAGTGCAGTAAACCAAATGCAGTTTTCTCAGATGGTTTATTAAATGACACATCTCTCACACACACAATGGTGCATAGCTAGCTATCAATTGTGCGCAAGCGCTTGTGTGTAACATGTAACTGTGTCAGTTAATTTGTGCCTTTCTCATGCTGGCGTCAGTTGCTATTTATAGACCACACGACACGACGCGGAGAGGCTGATAGCTAAATATAGCCATGTCATCCATCTTTCTTAAACTCAGTAGTAAAAAAGAAGAATAAAATCAACTATGATTTTATCGAAGACATTTCACTAAGTTCATTAAATCTGTGCGGTTTTGTTAGACATTTACCTCCCCTTGAAAGATGAGCGACTACTTCCCCCTTTCCCACCAGCTGTTTGTATTTATTAATGTTTTTCTAGATTGGTGAGTCTTGAACTGTGCTCCGCTGAACACCTTGAGCAACAGATAATCAAATAAAGCCCTTTAAATTTTGGAATCGCTTTGTTTACATTTCTCAGCAGTTTAATTTACATAATAAAAATAATGGATTTTCGGATCTTCAAATATTTTAAGATTATTTATATTTGACGGCAAAAAATTTGCAGAATAGCTGCAATAACTGATTCAGTTTTAACGCGACATGCCATTCGTCCTTCTTTTTGGAGCCTGCTAGACCATCGTTGCTCTCGGCCATAGTGGCAGACAAATGAACATCTCTCCGAGTTTAATGACACCAGAATGGGTCACGCGGGGAGGAACTTGACGTCTGCCAGACTGTTGAGACCAGAATCTAGCCCAGTGGAGAGAAAGGAAATCACGGCCTAATTAGGACGGGTCCCTTCCAATATGCACTCCTCCCTAACCTTTAAAACCGCTCCTGATCTTAAGGTACATTGACGTCATTCGTGTTCGATTTCTTTCATCGGTCTGACGGTTGGTCAATAAAACATCCAATCAAAATTCGAGAAACACGATTAATCCCGAGCTGCTGTATCGCATTGTACAAAGTGTAAACTTCCGTTCCACTGTAAACAAAGATTATACGCGTATTTACTTATTGTTTTTTTTTTATAAATATGTATGTTAAATATCGAATCGAACTAAGAAAGGGGAGATAAAGAGTCATTGTTTATAACCGTACACATTTTTATTTCCCCTTGCTAAACCTAAAGAGTGCATGGCAATGGTCTGTGGTCGTCCACATGAAACTGTCCAGTTTTGTTTGTGTTTATCGCCCGGTTGTACTATGTTTTTTTTTTCCCTCTCTCACTGTTGTTATTGATATCTTGGCTCTGTGACATTCTGTACCTTGCGTACAAGCACCTGTGTCAGTGTGTGTGATGTTATCAGTGAGATAGTATTATCGGTGTGATATTTATCACCTCACATTCCACGGGGCGGTGTGGCGGGGGCTGGAGATGGTGGTATTTGTTTACATTCTTTAGATAGGTCGATACAAAATGTAAACAAACTCATTTTAAGTATGCGACTACAAATAATTGATTGGTTTTCAGGCTCGTTTGGTGCGTGATCAATGGACAGACTGTCAGGTGCTACAGCAGTTAGTTAACTCACCTACCAACCCACAGACTCCCGGTTCAAACCTCTTGTTAGGTATTTAATGCACTCTAGTAACAGCTTGTTTCTGGTGACTTGCGGTAACGAAATAAAAGCATCAAGAACCTATTAAATATAAGCAGTGTTGGGGAACTTGTGTATAAAATCTAGTGTACAGTGTGTACATACAAAATCTATTGCACATGGTGTACATATAAAATGTAGTGCACAGTGTGTACATATAAAATAAATCAGTCGTTCACCATGCACTTTATCTGCTTCTCCTAGAAAACTCAAAAACATATTTTTCGTCCTTTAAAAAAATGCTGTCAACAGATCAATTGAAGATTCTGCCATCTTCGCCGTACAACGGACCGTCTGTCTGCACGTGCTGTATTGTTTTGTTTTTTAGTGAAGTTTGTTTACACCTGAAAGGTTTTTCCTTTCTCCACACAAAGAAAAGGTCATCCAACATGTAATATACAAATAATATTATCCTGTACTTTGAAGTAGTATTTTTTTTCCCGGTAGTTGTGGATTTGGTGGAAGGAGTTAGCCATGTCAGGTGATACATTTTGTGACACCAGGTGAGGGGACTGATACGGGCATTGGTCATGGGCAAGATAACATCCTAGTCCAGTGATTGTTTAATTGTCTGCTGTTTTGTTTACATTTCGGTTGATCTCTTAAAATTATTGTTGACAGTTTTTGATTCATTTACCAGCGTGATAAATCCCTCACACTGTGCACACACACACGAGTGTGTACAGGTTGCGTGTACAACGAGTGTGTACAGTTTGAGTGTACAACGTGTGTGTACAGGTTGCGTGCTCAGTTTGTGTCAATGTCATGCAACTTATTACTGTAGTATTATGTTTAAGATTCATTATGCAAACAGAAGTATAAAGCAATCAGAGCATTACGTTATCTTTGATTTAACTCAAATTATGTTAACAGAAAAATTCATTTATTTGCATTAACACACCATCGTTATATCACTTTTAATAACTACTCGAGATTTTTACTTTTTAAAAAGGGCAATAAATATATGTGTGTGCGTGCATGTGTGCGCCTGTGTGTGTGTGGGTGAGCGCGCGCGTGTGTTTCGTTTTCTAAAGTTTAATGCCACACAATAAGTTCAAAGTCTTCATGTGAACCAATGCCATGTGCACATTGAAGAATGCATCAAGCTTGGCTCACCAGCGACATGTGCACATTGAAGAATGCATCAAGCTTGACTCACCAGCGCCATGTGCACATTGAAGAATGCATCAAGCTTGGCTCACTTATTGGCTCTCAGAACGAAAACTAAAAGCACAACAACTCGTTGTTAAGTATTGAATAGAGGCGTCTCGCAGTTTAGCAGTTTGAAAATAAAAACTGTAACGATAATTGGTTTCCATAGAAACGATGTCTGTTTCAATCTCCATCTTTGAAACAAGTATTGCAGTGAAAATGTGTTTTTATTACTGTTTGTTCTTGTTTTGACCGATGATTTCCAACCCATTTTTTTTGTTTGTTTGTGTGTTGGTCGGTTATATAGGTCAAGCTGACATGACCTGATGCAACCTAAATTAAAACAAGGGCATGCACGATTCAGCCCCGTGGCTTGTAGTTGTTGCGACTTCGTGAAGTCCCAGGTCAAGGCGATTGGTCGCAACGATTTTCATGGATTTTTAATTGGGCGGTGAATTGGTTGTAAACACAACTGGCGTGGTGAAGGTCGTAAGGTTCAGATCTAGGTAATACCCCCCCTCCTCCACTAGCGATCGTCACCTCAGATACATGGGGGGGGGGACAACCTCCATGTAGCACGCTTGGACTGTATCTCTCCCTCCCAGGGCCCGACGCCAGCTAATCTTGCACCCCTCCCCCTTTTTCGACAATCCCCCCCCCCCAACAGCGGTGCACAGTAATTAGCTAAATAGTTGTATATAGCACTATGGCGGCGAACCTATGGCACGCGTGCCACAGTCTGCACGTGAATAAAATTTAATTTTAATTGGGAGTGTTGGCACTTTGCTATAAATAACTAGTTTTTTCATTCGTTGGATGTTGTTCACGCGGCCCCCAAAAAGGTTCGCCACCACTGGTGTAGCACATTGCTGTACCCCGACGGTGCTTCAAGGGTGTGTGTGTGTGTTGAGGGGGGGTCCTGTCATGTGGATTCCCACCTACCCAATCCTTCCAATCCAGCTAACATCTATTGTCAAGTAACCCTTTTACTTGTACACAAAATGCACCAGTCTGAAAGGAAGAGTTCATAGTTGATTCCGTAACAACTTAACTCGCTGAAGATTTTTGTCCCCTTCCAGCGTGCAAATATACAGACATGAAATCAATGAAGTTTCTGAGGGGGGGGGGTTCCTGTTATGCCCAGTTTTCTGCCAACGATGACATTGTCATTCGGTAAAGTGACATTTCGTCCTCGTCTTGGCGTGAATATCTTCGTGACAGCTTGGTCGGTATGTCAAGCGATGACCAGGAAGAAGACACACACCTCCTACGGCCCGTGGGATGTCAGGATAATGTTTTGTAACCATGTCGTTGTCGTCATCAGCCCTCCGCCTGCATAGCAGTGATTTCGCGCTCTCTCGTGACCTTTGAACTGGAATAGTTCAACAGACGCGGTGTTGTATATTGAAGACATTGAACGTGTGAACATAGTGGGGGGGGGTGTGCCATGTAAATTATTTAAATATCATGACGTGACCCTGCATAATTATTTGTCACGTGACCCAATATCGCTTTAGTAAACAATGATCGCACTCCGTTTACCTGCACACAATAATAACTATTGGAGGGGGGGGGGGGGGGTAGCGTTAATCAGCATATACGATGTGAACAAATTTGATAAGGTATTTGATACGGTAGTAGTGATAATTAGACATACTTGCTAATTCATTTATCTCTATCTATCTATATATGTGTATGTGTGTATGTCTCTCAGTATGTCTGTCTGTCATATATTTGTATGTCTTTCTGCATGCCTGCCTGCCTCACTGCCTGCCTGCATGCCTGTCTATCTATCTAACCAATTTTCTAATCATATTTATTTTAGGATTATGTAGAGAGATAGAATTTACACCCATCAAACTAACCGCCACTCCATATTTCTATTTCTAACAGTCTATCTGTTTCGTCCGCCTCAATCTATTTGCCCCACTCTATTTGAACCACTGTATCCTTTGTACATTTCTATCTGTTCCCCATGCAATTTTTTTTATATTTTGCTGTCGTAGAGTGGCCATGCTCCGCACACATTTCGTCAGTCTCAATACAACGAACTTTGCTCAAACGGAATACCATCCAACAGTTCTTTTGGAATCTCCACCGACCGAACCCTTAACCCCCCCCCCCTTTCATTTTACTTCCCTTCAGTTTGCACATCCACAAATTTCTTTAATTTCATATTTTGTACTACCCCCCCCATCTCAATGTTGAAACGAACGCGGAACACTGTTATGGAGTGCCGGACACTGGAATGATGCAAAGTGTCTTTGAACTTTGCTTGAACCCTCGCCGCCTCCTCCATCAGCCCAGTCTCCCACAAACACACACACACACACACACACACACACATGCACGCACGCGTGCACGGACACACAAATCAATCATTCAGTCGTGAACTCTGCTGCTCATTTTTTTCTTGCCTCCCCCTTCCCCTCCCCTCCGGGGTCAAACAAAAATGATGTTCCGGAGACTGTGGCAATATTTTCACGCCCTTGGAGAGTTCGACATCGCGTATAGTCTCTGACTTTTGAGAGTGAATGTGTGTGTGTGTGTATGTGGTGAGGAGGGGGTGGAGTTGAGTGCACGGCGAGAGGTCAATGTCAAGGATGCTCTCCGGACATTTTTTTTTTTGTGTTACTTAGAATTTTAGAATTGGAAAATTCTGTTTTGCTATTTTTTCAACAGAGCTGCGGATGACAACCTCTCATCCCCCCTCCTCCTCCACACACACACACACATACACACGGCATTACCCCCACCCCACCCCCACGTCCTTACAACCGCCCACTCCTCCCTGTCCAGTTAAATCGTAAACCAACGGCGACTGACGTAATAGCTGCTACTGGGCTCATACGTCTACTGTTCAACTAGAGACACTAGAGATGTTTGTGACCGTTGAACGCTCTTTTAAAATTCCGAAATAGACCCCAGGGAGGGGGTGGGAGTATGAAAACATTTCATATGGTGGATTTAGGGGGGGGGGGGAGAGGAATATGTAGATAATTCGTGAAAGGTTAATTTTTTTTGTTTCTAAAAAGATCGTAATACTTTCTAACATTCATCCCTAACCAATGGAATCATCGGTTACTTTCAATGACTTCTGTAAGCTACAGAAATTGGATTGGAATTTTTTTTTGGTCATTTTTTTGTACTTAAATTATTTTTGAGCACACCTTAAATCTCCCACCATCAACTCTCCGGTGTGGCGACAGACGTGCAGGCATCACGGTGGATTTAGCCTTTCCGCAGTGAGGGTGGTGTACGTGTGTGTGTGTGTCAGTCGTGCACGTTAATTTACTCACCCTTAAACCTGGAGGGTCGTGAACTTCACGTAATCCCCCCCTCCCCCCGGGGACTATTTCGTTTTTGTTTCGTAACCATGTACTGAAGCTATTTTTTTTTCAAATCATTTTAATAACTAAAAAAAAATAAATTTACCAGTACACAAATGGCAAAGTGGACGAAGACAATGGGCGCTACCGGACGCTGGATAAAACCAACAAAAAAAGAAACCAATTGTTGTTTGTATGGTCAGACAGAATGCTCGCGAGAGATGCAGGCAGAGTGTGTTTGTTAAACCGCTCAGACAACTTCTGATTTCTTCCTATTGTTTGTCGGTCTGTGTGTTTATTGCTTTTATTGAACGAATGAAATAGTTCTCTTTGAATGTGTGTATGTGTGTGAGTGTGTACAATTCACGGTCTTTCACAACGATAGGGCGAGGGAGAGAGAGGGGTGGGGAGAGAGGTCAGAATCCAAACCATGAGGCAGGGGGTGATTTAGTTCCTGCAAGAGACATGAGGGTTCTGTGTGTGAGACAATGATCACCTTTAGGGGGACGGGAACGGACAGGATGTTTACATGTTGACCTGAAGTTGTGTGTCCACACCAGGACGTGACCTTTAAACAATTCATTGTTTAGTTGTTTTTGTTTTGTTTTTTTTTTACATTGAAGAAATGAAGTTTCGAATGTTGATTGATGAAGGAAACTTTTGATTCAACAAAAAATGTTTTTGAAAGAAAACCAAAAAAAAAAAAAATATATATGGTCCAGAATTTGATCTGCACGAGACATTATTTTATAATCTTTGAATTATGTTCAAATAAATGTTTGGATTGCCCAATCGTCTAGTGCATACTGAGTGCAGCTAATGCAAATAAATAAATGCCACTGTATCAGTACACATTGAGTGATACCATTGTCTTAGTGTGGTCAGGAATAAACGAACTAACATTCCCATACAAATCATTTCCATTACAATATTTAAAACTGATTGGCCATTCGTTGTAACGAGATTATTGTTATATCTGTTGTACGACAGCTGACCAATGACATCTGTGGGATCATCATAGTCAATGTACAATCCCCAAATATGTTGTTGGTGTAGTATAGAAGGAATGGTGCGACTTTATGAGTTGTGTTCATCTTCCTTCTTGATAGAAAGAAATCTTGGTGAAATCGTGATCTCGGGCTAGGTCATGTTAAAACATGTCTAAAAAACACAGGCGATAAACCCAGTTTTAAACACATTCACATCGGAAAGCCACTTTTAAACACATTCACGTAAGAAACCTACCTATATAAACACATTCACGTAATAAACCTACCTATATAAACACATTCACGTAATAAACCCACTTTTAAACACATTCACGTGATAAACCCACTTTTAAACACATTCACGTGATAAACCCACTTTTAAACACATTCACGTGATAAACCCACTTTTAAACACATTCACGTGATAAACCCAATTTTAAACACATTCACGTGATAAACCCAGTTTTAAACACATTCACGTGATAAACCCAGTTTTAAACACATTCACGTGATAAACCCACTTTTAAACACATTCACGTGATAAACCCAGTTTTAAACACATTCACGTGATAAACCCAGTTTTAAACACATTCACGTGATAAACCCACTTTTAAACACATTCACGTGATAACCCACTTTTAAACACATTCACGTGATAAACCCACTTTTAAACACATTCACGTGATAAACCCAGTTTTAAACACATTCACGTGATAAACCCACTTTTAAACACATTCACGTGATAAACCCACTTTTAAACACATTCACGTGATAAACCCACTTTTAAACACATTCACGTGATAAACCCACTTTTAAACACATTCACGTGATAAACCCACTTTTAAACACATTCACGTGATAAACCCACTTTTAAATAGATTCACGTGATAAACCCACTTTTAAACACATTCACGTGATAAACCCACTTTTAAACACATACACACGTAATAAACCTACCTATATAAACACAAACACTTTATAGGATTGGGGCAACTTAATGCCATAAGAGATAGGCTTACGTGCATTGCTGCCTTTATATTTGTTTGTTATATGTATCACCATGCAATTACTCTATTTCTTCATTTCTCTCCCTCCCCCCCCCCCCAAACCCCAAAGATCACAACAAAACTTCTTGAGGGTGAGAGACGAAGACTTATGCTGCTGAAACACAACCTGGAGCTTTGCCTGTCTCATTCTGACACGTCCAAGGTACACAACTCTTACATTTACGCTAGTACCTTCACCACGCGCTTATTACCTCCCCTGTTTGTAGCATCCTCAATTTATTTTTTTAATTTGGTTAATGTACTTAAATTAGAATATAAATGGAAAGTAAACGTTAACAAATAATTCAACCTGTGATTTTTTATACATTTTTTATAATAGATTATCAAATATTTATCGACTCATTTTTATATTGTTAATTATTTTCAGGCTGAGGTTGAAATGTTACAAGACAATATCTCGTAAGACAAAGTTTTTTTCCCACTTTTATAATAGTATAATGTACATCTTTCAACTAACAAGACTAATGTTATTTTACAATAAAATATTTATAACAAATATTATTTGAGGGTAAGATGTGGTGTGGGTGAAAAATAAATGTAAAAGGGAAATAACCCATATTCATAGACACCATAAACATTACAAATTACGATTATCTCCCTTTAATTCTTTTTTTTTCCTTCTTCCTCCAGGAGGATAGAATTGAAATGTAAACACCTAGACGAGGAGTACAGGGTGGAGTGTAAGGAAGCACTGGTCAGAAGGATCAACATGGTCAAAAAGGTAAGTGCTCACCTGCTGGGAATACATTTTTTTTTAAATGTTACACAAAACAAAATAGTGCCACGACTTTACATAAGACAGACATGAGAAATACGTCATAGTGACCTAACCAAAAGTTATGTCACTTTGTACATAATAAAAACCTTGACTAAAATCACTAAGGCACACTGTCGTCCATCATGAGAAAAAAGTGGTTTTCAATCTTTGAGACACCCTGTGGTTCAATGAGACACATAGTAAATTGTTGAGTTCTTGAAGTTACCGCTAGAAGTTATATGATGGGGTGGGTGGGGGGGGGGAAACGACTAGTAACATAATATAAATAATAGTGATTTGGGTTCTGTGTTAAATTGAAAGTAAAGAATTAATAAACCAGTATTCTAGTTTAAAATACAATCATGAAAAAATCGGATCTGCCCGAAACCAAAAATAATTTAGCCTACTGATCAAGCCTAAGGGGATATAACTCTATGCAAAGCTAGTCTATCATAATATTCTACCTTACTGTTGTGGTTGTCAATAATCTTTTTTCCTGGTCCACGTTTTTATTAATTTACGAATGTATTAGATCTGGGCTGATCGATGTGTAGATCTGGGTTGAAAGCAGCAGACATTTTGCTAATGTCCAGTGGAAACCGCCCAAACTAGCGGCAAAAACGCTAATCTGGCTTCACTTTTGGGTCCTTACGAGCCAGCACGGCCCTGCAGGTTGGGGGCCTGGAAAATAAAAACTCACGATAAAGGATGAAGCGTACGTAGTATAATATTGACGTGGCTTTTTTTTTAAAGTAATAATAATCAGGAGAGGTTAGTATTGATTTAATGTCACATGTATTATCGCCCCTTGTCGGACTGTCGTCATCGCGGCCCTTGTTTAAATGACACGCGCATGTCGAAATAATTAATTCACCATCCGTTATTATAATATTGGAAGTTTGGTGTGTCTTTGCTTCATGTATCCATGCAAATTCATCTTAATTTGCCATATGAGAATGTTAAATTATGCTGAATTCGGTTTGTTTACATCTCATCTGTTCAATCGTATCCAATAACTATCAACTTAATATATGTATGCCTTTATGTCATATTGGGCCCCCTGACAACCCCCCCCCCCCCAACGCACCAACCAATCGATGTTTTTGTATAGCAGATTGAAACGTCTGACTGAGGCCTCTTAATGGATGGGCGTTAACATATTCTCAGGTTGTATTCCCCCTTTGCAGCAGCTCTTCTCACCATCTTCTATATATACAATTCTCATTTCGTTATATCGAAATTTCTAATATAACGAAATTCGACTTTTCCACGCAGTCAGGTCGGATGCAGGGTGCCAACATATGTACACGGGGCGTCTATATGTATATATATACATTCAAATCAAACAAATCCCTGGCTTGAGGCCGCCCGAACAACAAGTAAACAAACAAACTGATTGACAGAATGCATATGATGAGCCGCCGCAATTCACCAACAATAACAACCGATCGATGCAAGCCGCAGCGCGTGCGTTCAATGTCACGCCTGCTGTGTTCAGTGTCACGTGATTTGGCTTGAACTGATCTGTATGATGACCTGGTGGTTCCCGGGGAATCATTTGATGGTCATGGATCTGGCCGGAAGGGTGGACACTGTGCTGCCCAGCGATCCTGAGACTTTAAGTCTGGCAGGGGCGGGTAGAGGAGGGGCTCTGTTGATGAGATTCTATCAGAGGCATAGGCCTATATACATGGGAAAAAAGGTTTAGAGTTATGGAAGAGTAAGATTTAACAACTTAACAATGTTTTTTTTTTTTTAAATTACAAATTAATGTAGCATTTTAGAGTAAGGGTACTTAATCCAGATACATTTTCCCGCGATAATTGCTTCCCTTTTGTATTCAATTTTCTTTTTTACTTCGCTTCTCGAGTATACGCCTATGGGCTCCATACTAAAAGTGCCCATCTCCAGAACAACCCCCCCCCCCCCCCCCCCCTTAAACATTTACCCAAACAAATGTCACCCCCCCCCTCTCCTTGAAGTTATTTCCGATTGAACCATCACCAATCTATCGCCTGCACCTACACCCCTCTTCCTCTCTTATGCTGCCGTTCACTTTCTGTAGTGGTGCCTGATCATGTCGTGGGGGGAGGGGGGTAGGGTTAGGGGATATATTTGAACAGGTCAGGGCTTGAGTACTCTCATGTGTGTGTGTGTGTGTGTGTGTGTGTGTGCGCGCGCGTGGATATGTCTTCATGAGTAGGTGCTGTGTAGATCGTGTGCGCGCGCGCGTGGGTGAGTGGTGTTGACTGAAGTAGGAAGGGGGGGGGGTGCGACGGTGTCAGAAAGACTCCATTTATTTATTTCTGTAGCTCGGGCGAAGAGGGGGGGGGGGGAGAGAATCTCATTTTGGTTTATCAGTGACCAATCACAGGTCTTATCTCAGTGACATGACCCAATTTTCTTTTTCTTTGACCCCCCCACCTTTTTTTTTTTTATCCTTCTTTATCTGTCTTCATGTTCGAACTGGCCCTGTTCTGGTCACTAGCTAAATGAAAAACACGTTGTCGTCCATTGGTTAATTCGATTTCGGCTTAGCGGACGATCACGGTAGATGTTCACATCTGCAACACACACGCACACGCACAAAACGTCTGCAACAAGTATGCACAGCTGTGTTCAAGGCGCGTTATCGTCTGCCACGACCTGTCGGTTATAATATTCGCTACAACGGATTATTTGAATATTTATTATAGATACCGTGGTGTTATGATGTGCACGCGCAGTTGTGTGTTTATCTGTGTACATCTCGTTATTATGGTGAAATGTGTTGAAAACGGTTTCCGTGAGTCTTCATTTATTTATTTTTAATTTTATGTCTATATATGTGTGCATTTTAAGTAATAATATAAAAAGACCGAATCGGGATTCCGTATAAACCATTCAACATGATTGCCAACATTCTGTGACATGTTAGGGGAAATAAAAGTACATGACCAACTAGGGCTTTCGTATATTTTTTTGTTTACAACAGCGCTGACAGTTTAAAAAAAAAAGGGAAGAAATAATGACAGCATGCCGTTATAGCTATGTTGCAATACGTAATATGAAAACATAAATACAATATCCGGTTGTTGGTTTCTTTTTAAAGATTACAAATAATGACAATGAATTCATTTTAATCCCGAAATAATTCATTTTTTGGATATAATTTGTTTTGTTTTTTTAATTTGAGGCATGTACAATTTTTATTTTGTCATATTTGTGTGTGTGTATGTGTGTGTGTGTATGTATGTGTGTGTGTTGTTGTTGATGTTGACACGTGATTATATTCTTCATCGTTACACATTTAAAAGCTGAACAGATTTGGTGCTGTCTCCCAGCACCCTCTCCACAACGACCCTTTCCCCTGGCACCGAGTCTTTGAATTTCAACCCCCCCCCCCAAACCATCACCACCAAACTCCATCTTCCCACAGACGTTGAGACTGTTGATACAGCTTGTCATCAAACCCTGTGAGGGTCAGAATTTATCACGCTGGGTCACCGTGACCCTCGCCCGCCCACGTGGTGTGATAACCCCCAGCTGAAGGTCAGATATTTTATGTGGATTTAGAAAAAAAGCAACACATCTTAAAACAGTTTGTTCCCTTTGGTGGAATTCGATCTAACACCCCCCTTCCTCCACATTCCCCCATTCCCCCACCCCATGGAGTTTGTGTGTGTGTGCGAGAGAGAGAAAGATATATATATATATATATATATATATATATATATATATATATATATAGAGAGAGAGAGAGAGAGAGAGAGAAAGAGAGAGAGAGAACGTGCGTATGCTATCAGTGGTTCTCAGTGTGTGGAAAGTGCTACACCCTGCAGAGGTTTATGTGGGGAGGGGGGGTCGGATGGTAGTGTGGTAGCGCTCGATTATGTCGAGCTAATGCTCCGGGTTCGATTCCGGTGAGGACCAATGGAATTTTCAGGTCATGGCTAAAAGTCCCCGCCATATCTCCCGTGGTGCCTCCTTGGTAGTAGTACTATCGGATCTAATGGAGATGACTGAATGGGCACCATAAAAAAACAGTTCCATTGTGGTTTAAAGGATTTAAGAGATCTAATCTCAGCCTTACAGAGGCTTACACACATAAACCCTGCAGAAGTTATACTAGGAACATTTGAATTCTGATCCCAAAACGACCCCCCACAAATCTGACCACCACACAAACTTAACCCCCACAAACTTTGACTGTTCTCTACTAACGCAGTCTTGTCTAAATGAACTCGCAACACAACAATTCTGTCAACAATGCTGTCAACAATTCTGTCAACAATTCGGTCAGAATATTAAATTTGAGAATGAAACACGCGACACTGGTGCGCCGAACTGCTAACTTGAAAGTCTTGGGTTCTAGCCCTGTACTCCCAAAGTCAGTTTCATCTGTACATGTATTTGTGTTTTGACATGTGTATTAAATGAATCGTACACCAGGGGGCTTATGGTGGTGGTGGTGGTGGAGGTGGCAGGCTGTTGGCTGTGTTACTTGCGTGTCAGGTCATCTGCAACATAACAAATAAATAAACTCACGTAAAGTACACGTGACGACGTCCGGGCGATCGATGCCTGAATGTATTCAAGATGGCTGGCTTTTTTATTTTCCTTTTATGCAGGAATACATCACAAAAGTTCGATAATGAATGCAATGTCATGCCTCCCCTCCCCCACCCTACCCCCAACGCGCATGTAACATAAACACACATACAGACAGACCACACCGCCTAGATCTTCCAGCCATTTACAACCAGCTGTTTGGGCTGAGCGGTAGGTGCCCCCACCCTCAGCATCCACCACCCTCATCCAACAGGTTACACGTTCTAAAACACAAGCTGTCGACCGTTCAGGCTCTACTATTCCGTGGTATTAATTGTTTCGTTTGTCACAACTTTGTTTATCGCAGGAACACTCCAACTTTTTTATGTGATCTATCTATCTATCTATCTATCTATCTATCTATCTATCTATCTATCTATCTATCTATCTATCTATCTATCTATCTATCTATCTATCTATCTATCTATCTATCTATCTATCTATCTATCTATCTATCTATCTATCTATCTATCTATCTATCTATCTATCTATCTATCTATCTATATCTATCTATATCTATCTATCTATCTATCTATCTGTCTGTCTGTCCATCCTATATATCCAAGTGCAGAATTTAGTATAATCTAGTAAAGTCTAGTTCTAGTGACAATAATAGATATTACAGTGGAAAATAAAGTTATCAAAAGTGTGTTAATGTGTGTGTTTACTTGCACGTGTTGTGTGTGTGTGTGTGTACTTGCATGTGTGTGTGTGTAAGAGGAAATTTGATTTCCACGACAGATGGCGCTGCTTTAGTTACTTATCATTGCGTACATGTCTTCTGGTTGCTATTTATATCCCGCTAATCTTCATTGGTCCGTTGTGGCCTGTGACCTATTTTTTTTAAATCATTCAGACTACAGTGGACACGATAAAATAATTGCTTGTTCCAGAGTTTGCCAGCTGGTGGCCAGAGTTTTCACCAACTGTTAGTTGAATTGGTTTTTTTTTTCGTTTTCCTAACCACACGGGAAAACTAACTTATCTGGCAATGTTTGTTCTAACTTATCTGGCAATGTTTGTTCTAACTTATCTGGCAATGTTTGTTCTAACTTATCTGGCAATGTTTGTTCTAACTTATCTGGCAATGTTTGTTCTTGCGCAAATTCAGTCATCTGTACTCCCTGTAAGTGAAGATTAGTTTTATCCCAGGCTTTGTGTATCATTCTGAGATACCGACTTTGAAGAAATGGGAAAGACTAATTGTTATGAAATTTGTGCTCACTACACATCGTTGTTGTGTGTTATTACATTTGAACTGGATTCAAAAAGTTTAACCGTGTCTTAGTTTCAAAGTGCTAATGTCTCATCTTGTGTTGACATATTTCTAATATGTATAAACATTTTCTAACATTTTCAGAGTTTGTTAATAGTTTTGATACGTGTTGATATTTTTAAAGGAAAAAAAAATTCAATTATTTGGATTGAATTGACATTTGGGAATATCCGATAAGAGCAAAATAAAAAACGTTTAATAGTGTTGACGGTAAATATAATGTGAAGTTTTCCTCATGTGTCCAAGATTCTATTCACTTTGTTTGAATGAACCGTAGTTAAGATACAACTATTTTTATTTCTCTTGGATATATTTGATGGGAATTCGGTGTGACTTGTCGTGCAGCACGTTCATTGACGTACGTCGTTCTCTCTCTCTCTCTCTCTCTCTCTCTCTCTCTCTCCTTCTCTCTCTCTGCCTATTTCTCTGTATCTCTCTCTCTTTCATATTTTTTGTTGTTGATCTGTCTATGGACCAAACTAAATAAACGGTCGGGAGAAAACTGAAATCAAATCAGCAGCTAAAAGTTGTTTCTTTTTTAAAATCCTGGATGACGTGATTATGTGACCCGCCCTCTCCCCCCAAACTGATGGACACTCTGTCTAACACACTCCTATACCCACTTCCGGTTTCTTTTAAACCACATTATTTATTCATCCTCTCAATTTTACTTCTAAAAAAATAACTTCTAAAAAATGGTTTGTGGGAACTGTTGTTATTGTTTGTGGGAACTGTTGTTATTGTTTGTGGGAACTGTTGTTATTGTTTGTGGAACTGTTGTTATTGTTTGTGGGAACTGTTGTTATTGTTTGTGTGAAAAAAAAAAGAACAACCTAAAATAAAATTATCTAATTTTCGGAAATTAGAATTTTGGGGAAATTTTGGCATTCTGTATACATCGTATCCCTTAAAGTCTCTTTAGAATCGACTCCAGATTTTATTGCAGGAATAAATGAACAGACAAATCTGTGGTGTGGACATTTACGACATTATGTAGATTGGACTGTGGAGTTTCTCCCTCTCTCTCTCTCTCCTCATTTGGATACATTGCAACATGTGTGTGTTTTATACATTGCAATGTATGTTTAATACATAGCAATGTGTGTCTTTAATACATTGGAGTAATTGTGTTCAATACATTACAACATGTGTGTTAAATACATTGCAATATGTGTGTTTAATATATTGCTATATGTGTGTTTAATATACTGCTATATGTGAGTTTAATACATTACAATATGAACACTTTTGTCTGTTATAAAAAAAATAGCAATTTTAAAGTTTCAATTATTATTGAGCGTATTTGTACGCACATATAACTAACTCAATATGTTGATGACAGCAGGACGAGTTCTCGCCCTTGAACAAAAGGGGGGAGAGAGACGTGAGAGATATCGAGTCGCCGAGTGCGTGCCAAAGGGGCATAATCGATAAAATAAGATTCTTGTTGAAAATATAAAAAAACCGTTTCCTTTTTCACTGTTGATGGCTGGGGAGAGGGTTGATGGGATGGGGAAAAAGGGGGGAAGGGGGGGTGCACGGACTGAGAGGTGATGGCGGGTGGGGGCAAATTTTCGTATGTGTGGGTGTGTGGGTGCGTGTGCGCGCGCGCTTTATTTTCTTTTGTTTCGGTTAAGAGCGTTATTGTGCGCTGAGAAGAAAATAATATTAAAAACTACACTTAGCTGGTCTTATTAATTATTGACCAAATAGGTAGACAAAAAAATGATGGAGGAGGGGGGGTATTTGTTTAAAGGAGGGGGGCGGACGGAGGGCTAATGAAGAATGGCTGGGTAGCAGTCACGCTTAACTGTAGCCACGGTGGAAAGAACAAAAAGCGAGAGCGGCGGGGGAGGGGGGTGTCAAAAATTAATTGAACCGTTTCGAAGGCCTGGGCTATGTGTTGTTGGAGGATTGGAGGAGGGTTGGGGAGGGGGGGGGAGAAGGGGTGCGTGTGTCCAGGGCATTACCTTGAATAAACTTTTTTTTTTTAAATAAACAAAAGAGGTTGAAGGGAGGGCCGATGACGTGACGGGCACGTGCGCCGCTAAGCACATGGCGTTGTGACTCACTGTGCAACTCTGGTTCGCTTGCAACACAAAACAAAAAGAGAGAAAAAAAGGGGGAGGTTAATCTATCACACAGAGAGCAAGGTGAGCTTCGGGAAACTCCGGTAAAGTTCGTCCTCGAACAGAGCTCGTGTGTTGATGATGACGTTTCGGTGTATTGTTTGCATACGGCTCTGTTTGGAATGTGTGTGGCTCGATTGTACAAACTTTGTGTAATTCTGGAATAGTTTTATTGGAACAAACTTTGTGTAATACTGGAATAGTTTAATTGGAACAAACTTTGTGTAATATCGGAATAGTTCTATTGAACAAATTTGTCTATAACTCGAAGAGTTCTATTGTTCATTTCATAAATATATTGTTAGTTGTGGTGTAAGAATGTTAGTGGTGCATTTCCTAACCAGACAATACATACTCCCTGTGTTTTCTATTTGGTCTTCACTAATTCAGCTATCTCTATTGTAGTCGGTGGATGTTGGTGTTGAACTACTATAAACTCCGCGCACAAAGATATTTTTTTATTATTTAATTTTTTTAAAAGTCGACTTTTTAATTCCATATTATAATATTTAAAATTTACTAATAATGAATGTTTTGGAGGTGGAAAGGGGGGGAGCGCTAAATTTGTCTTATATATAAAAGTTGCAGAAGGGGGGGTTGTTTTCTAGAAGAGATTTTTGTTTTTATATAAAAAAAAAATACAGTAATAATTATAAAAAACCCAACCACCTTACTTTAACACCTTTATTTTAAATGGAAATGAATTGTTTTTTTAAAAAAACATTTGAGATAAAATTTGGAATTTGTTTTTTCCTTTTTCTTTTTTTTAAAGGAAAAAATTATTTAATAAATTAAATAAATGAAAGAAAGAGGTTTTTTTATTTGTGTGAATTAATTTTCTTTACTATATTTTTTTTAATTATTTATAAGCTGCCCTCAGTAATGTGTGTGTGCGTGTGTGTGTGTGTGTGAAGCCCCTGTAAGGATGAGATGAAATCTCTTAGGCTCTATAAACCACTAATGGGACGGGTTTAAATTTCCCTTCTTCCATCCATGCCATAGTCGACAGTGCAACGGTCATGGAGGCACCACTAGGGGGATATAGCGGATACTTTAAAACCATGACCTGAAAATATCCATTGGTCCTCACCAGAGATCGAACCAGGAAACCCCTAGGTCGACAGTCGAACGCTTGGCCACGAGACCAACCGTCCCTTGCCATCAGGAGTAGAGGAGACGCGGTTCGTGGGACAACGGCGTGACAACTACGTGATAAACATTAACCATGGTTCTTGTTTGGGTTGAAGATGAAATGTACTGGCCCTTTTTTTAAATAAAGACAAAGAATACATCTACGTTACATAACTTAAAATCATGTTTGATAAATCTATCTCTTTTGAAATGACAATCCGCAAGGCTATACTGCTCGTTTGAGGATTTTATGTGCCAAACCTCCCTTGGCCCTGGGTAGGGAACGAAAATACATTTCCACCCACGCGTTCTGTATACAAGGGAAATCTTTTAGCGCCAACTGTATACTTCGAAACATTAGAACCATTTCATTCTCTGCTCTAAGTATAGCTATAAATATATATATATATGCAGGCATGTTAAGTAAAAATATATAATTAAACGCATTCTGAAAAAAATAAAGGAATATAAAAAATACCATTTTTTCATTTTTGGAACGTGCATTGGAAGAAAGAAGAAAATCAATTGATTTGTACATAAATGGCCTTTTAGGATTCCTGGTTGATTTTTTTTTTCTTTGACCCCCCCCCCCCAGTCCCCAAGGCTGTTGTTGTTTCCCCCCCCCCTCTCGTTACCCTGCGATAGGAAGCTGGCATCAAGTACGCAGGAAGCGCTATAAATAGAAAACGGGTTTTACAAGAAACGCGTCACGGGCAACGCGAATAATGTTAGGTTGTTTTTTTTTTCCCCGATCTGGGGTGGAAATTAAACCCAGATGTCATAAACCTGGGTTGATCTTGTGCCCCGTTAATTTGAGTGACTTTTGCTTGTTTTCTTCTTACGTTCTGCTGGATTTAGTCAACTTTTCAATATTGTCGTTGTGTGTCTCGCAGCGATGGGAAAACATTTAAACACAGTATTTTAAATGACGTCATATTGGATTATTTGAACATATTACACCGCGATATTTGAATGACGTCATACTGGATTATGTGAACATATTACACCGCGATATTTGAATGACGTCATATTGGATTATGTGAACATATTACACCGCGATATTTGAATGACGTCATACTGGATTATGTGAACATATTACACCGCGATATTTGAATGACGTCATACTGGATTATGTGAACATATTACACCGCGGTAGAGCTGCTGTTATTTGAAAAACTTTTTTCATTCAGTTTAAATTGTTTCTGTAAAATTGGACCCCCACCATGACGACTTCTGCCAGGCCAGGAAGGTCCAGTTTTTTATTCAACTTCCGGCCATTGGCCAGACTTTCGAAATTATTGTGCAAGGTAAGGACACACCGTCAATGTTTCTTCTTGCTTTCTGCACATGCGTCTTTTGTGTGTTGTATGTTTTCAGAACTATTTGTTGATTTTTTTCCACGCTGAATTGCATTGCGAAATAGTTATCTCACGATATGATAGGGTCAATGCAAGTTTGACCTTTGCAGCTGTGGGTACTTGCCTAGAATCCTATCCCTCCAGGCCCATAGCGTGCGGGGGGAGGGGCTGGGGGGCCGGGCCCCCTTTGCGTTTTGTCTGGCCCCCTCTGCTTGTTTGCTCTACTTAGTAAAATGTATTACCTGCCGCTCACCCCTGCTATTGGTCTGGCCCCTGCTGTAGAATGTTCACGCAACGGGGCTGCCCCCCCTCCCCCCGTTTCACATCGCCTTTGTTGGTCTCTTTATTAGTGTGTGTGCCACAAATATAAATATCTTTACAGTGTCTGACCTTCTTTACTTTTTACTTCACCCTCCCCTCCTCCGGGTGAGGGGGCCAACGAAAGTCACGTGTCCAATTTAAACTCATAGACTTAAGGGAGACTTTCTGGAACTTCAAAAAAAAAAAAAAATCCACCAATGTAGACACGAAACCGGCGCCCTTTTGATTAACGGTCACGTGGTTTATCCCGGTACCACCCCAGTCCCTGTTAAATATTTACTACGCAAAAAAAAAAATGCAATTTTTGAAAACTTTAAATTATTCATTATTTGGGTAGATTTTTAAAATATATGGCATATCCCATTCTTTCAACATCGAAAGAAATTTTGGTGTCTGTATTTTACATAAATTCAAGATTAATATAATTTTGCAGAAAATAAAACTAACACGCATAGATAATCAAATATTTTTTTCAAAACAAATTAAAACTATTTTCATTCTTTCTGCCGTGTATTTGAAGGATAATAAATAGTGTATATTATATATATATATTTAATCCTTAAAGATTTCAATTGATTTGTCCTTTTTTAAAATAGAATAATGCTTTTAAAACATCCAGTTTTTATCTACGATTTTTTTTCAAAGTATAAATGTACTAATCCTTCTTGGTGTTTTACAATTTTAAATTATTATTTGAAAGTATTACTGATTTAAAAAACAAAGACTTTGTAAATAAAAATAATTTTCTGGGAATATCCGTACTGGTATACATAATTTCTCAACGTGTGAGATAGTATTGTGTGTTTGTGTGTGTGTTTGTGTGTGTCCACTTTCAACCTTCACATGATCACTTACATTGTTGGCAATGTCATCAAACGGTCAAGTGGCTAATGTCGTCTCAGTCACGAGAAAATTATTCGAGGGGTGGGCCCGGGGAGGGGGGTCATCAGCAGCAACAAGTCTATAATTAGATCACAGGAAATGTGCATCTCGGGAAACATTTTCAAAGTAAGACTTCAAATTTACAAATCGATTTCTGAGTATTTTGTTGATATGAAATTCAAGCTTCGATTTCTAAGAACTCACAAAGCATCCTTTAGACAGAATATTGTACATACAAAGGCCTACTGAAGTGAGTACATATAAAGGTCGCTACTGCATTGCGTAACTCTGGTCTAAATGGTATCGACGTCATGTGATCTCTCGATACTGAGTCGATACCATATGGACTGAATATTTTTTTTTATTTGGTCTGTGTTGGTGTGTTGTTTGTTTGTTTGTTTTTGTGTGTGCATTGCGTCCTGTACTGTCGATTCGCCAGACTTTTTTTTTGAGAGCACTGGCCATGAAGGCACCACTGAGGGCTGGTGGTGGGGGTTGGGTGCAAACTAAGCCTTCAGTTTCCCACGGCACTGCTCTAGGTAGGGTGCTGAGGTCTAAACTACTGATAACCACGGGGCGACACTTAATGACCCATATTAGAATCGGATTTGTTGAATCACTCCATCTAGAACTCTAATGCTACTCAAAGATAATGATCAAAACTGTTGCTAATACTCGATTACAGCTTCAACTCACACTCTGCACCTATCTCAGTTGTTTCCAGAAATGTTTTTTTAGAAATGAAAAGAGCGCGGAAAAGTTGTGTGTCCTGTTGAATAACCGGGTCCTGGTACTCAAGCTAGAGACGGAAGTGACGCACTCAGCTGTTGTTGAATTATTTCCATTCGCACCACTGATACTCACTTTTTTTTGACTGTCAATAGTGTTAATGACTTTGATACACAGACACAACTGTCATACTGACAATAGTGTTAATAACTTTGATATACAGACAACTGTCACAAAACGGTTTTATGTCAGTTACTGTGACTGTGTATTTCAAGTATAAATGCGTGTGTCTCTCCACCAATCCACCCACCCACCTCTCTATTTGGACGTGTTTTATTTTATACCATTAACTGTCTGGTTCAATTCACCCCCACACACACATACCCTTTCCTTATTGCGATACCTATCACCAAAAAAAAAATACTGTAATTACTTTTCTCCTGCCCGATATAAACCTCAAACCACCGTGGTGCATACTTGATCTGTCGAGACAAAGGGCTATCTATCCTGACTGTGCCAGAGACGCTCAGTCTAGGATCTAGATAGTTGACCCATTTAGCCTATTATGACCCCCCCCCCTTAATTCCAGATTTATGACTTTTGATTTCGATCTGACACGTCATTCACACAAAACTATGCCCGCTGTACAATATGACCTTGACTCATTCTAACGTAAATCTTGACATTTAAGATAAACAAAACAATTTATTTATTTTTTTAATTTTTTTTCCAATTTCGTTTATTTTAACACGTATCTAAAAATTTCCCCACTTTTGCTATCCCTCCCGTCTTTGTTTTATTAAATTAAATTAAAATAAACGTGGCGCGGGAAAAAACCAAAAGTGAAGCCAATAACATGTTTCTGCTGGCTGGTTTCACGGGGAATTCCTTTTTATCGGTTGATTTAGTTTGGTGGGGAGGGGGGGGGGGTGGAGAGAGGTGACTGTGTGTTGCGCAAAAGAACGATCGTGGACTCATTAAATATTAACTGGCAACCTTTCTAAGCGTCAGAAGTGTGATCTTGTGGAGACAGACAGATGCTGAGAATATCTGGCTAACGCGTTTACAGCTTAGCGAGTCGTAACGAGTGAAAAAAAATGAAAGAGTTGGTTAAATACATGAACAATTTTTATTTTCCAAATCAATAAACAATGTTGATAACTTAGGGCTCCCGTCAGCTAACTTTGGCCCCCACCCTGACAACTTCCATCAACTGGGGCCCCACACCGTAGAAATAAATTGATAATTCATTATAATAGTAAATGATTGTATCCAACGGGGCTACTTTTAAGGGGGCCTCCCCACCCCCAACCCCCACTCAAACCGCGGAATATTTTTTTAAAATATATTCTTTGTGGGGTCCTCTGACACACCCCAATTCCGTTTTTTTTTATCCACGCCCTGGTAAGCAATTGCGTTCGACTGATCTCTTACTATGTGCACCCTCGATTAACCGGCGTACGAATATTAGTCTTGGCTATTATCCGGCTTAGTCAAATCAAACTTTATCCATGATATAAAAAAATAAAATTAGAGTATGTGATTTGAATCATGAAGTTGGTTGCTGTTTAACCGGCTTGACCGATTAGTTACATAGCTCCGGCCTGTCTGGCTTGACCGATTAGTTACATAACTCCGGCCTATCCGGCTTGACCGATCAGCTACATAGCTCCGGCCTACCCGGCTTGACCGATTAGTTACAAAGCTCCGGCCTATCCGGCTTGACCCATTAGTTACATAGCTCCGGCCTATCCGGCTTGACCGATCAGTTACATAGCTTTGGCCTACCCGGCTTGAACAATTAGTTACATAACTCCGGCCTATCCGGCTTGAACGATTAGTTACATAACTCCGGCCTATCCGGCTTGACCAATCAGTTACATAGCTCCGGCCTATCCGGCTTGAACGATTAGTTACATAACTCCGGCCTATCCGGCTTGAACGATTAGTTACATAACTCCGGCCTATCCGGCTTTACCGATCAGTTACATAGCTCCGGCCTATCCGGCTTGACCGATTAGTTACATAACTCCGGCCTATCCGGCTTGAACGATTAGTTACATAACTCCGGCCTATCCGGCTTAACCGTTCAGTTACATAGCTCCGGCCTATCCGGCTTGACCGATTAGTTACATAGCTCCGGCCTATCCGGCTTGACCCATTAGTTACATAGTTTCGGCCTTTCCGGCTTGACCGATTAGTTACATAGCTCCGGCCTATCCGGCTTGACCGATCAGTTACATAGCTCCGGCCTACCCGGCTTGAACAATTAGTTAATAACTCCGGCCTATCCGGCTTGAACGATTAGTTACATAACTCCGGCCTATCCGGCTTGAACGATTAGTTACATAACTCCGGCCTATCCGGCTTGACCGATCAGTTACATAGCTCCGGCTTATCCGGCTTACTGTAGCAGCCACTGTAGGTCCTCAGTCATCTGTACTACTCAGCACGTGAGATATTTTTCCCCTTTGTTTTAATACAAAATAAAAGAAAAAGGACAACATTAGATTTCAAAGTCCTTCTGGGGAAAAATAACGTATTATTTAAGAAAGTGTAAACAAGAAATAACGAAAAAATACAAGTAATATGGAAGATTTAGGGGTCAAAGGCCATCGATAAAGAAGGGAGATAACCTCGGCTGTTTATTGACACGGGTTTGATTTTTTTTTAATTAAGGGAGGTAAATGTAACCGGAAATAAAACGGGGCTAAAAAATTACATTCCTTGGATCGATCTCAAAACACATATAGCTCCAGTTTGGGCTGTTTATCGGTTTTTGATGTTTTGTTTATCGATTTCTTTTGCCGACTAGCTCTGAACAAAGGGATGGATTTTTTTTTTTTTGTTTATATTTCAGTTATCATTTCATGCCAAGTTTTATCAGTTTATGAAAGAAGAAAATCAATTTATTTCTTTTTTATACATTTTTAATCATTTTAAAAGTGCGTTTTGCTTTTTTTTTTATTAAAATAAAATAAAGTGGAAATAAAAAAGAATGGGTAATCATTTTTATCTTTACTGAAGATTTTGAATTTGAAAAAAAAACCTTTTATCTTCTTTTTTTATTTAGGTCATGTTTGTGTTTTCAAAGAGACGATATTATTTTTTTCTGGTTCGATCGTGTTAAAATTTAGCCCCGCGGCCCCCCTCCCCCCTCCACACACCCCGCCCTCCGGGCCCCCACTCTTATCCCCAATGATACTGCTCACTTCGATTGTCTAATGTTTAGATCATGTTAAACCTCTTCTTGGTGTATTTTCTTTTGCGTCCTTTACCCTCCAATGGGAGGCTGCCGGCCGCAGTCACATGACATCGTGACGTCATATTCCATTTTAATGGGTTGGGGGCTGCCAACAAAAAGTGATTTTTTTTTTGGAAACTGTTGATGGGGGAAAAAAGGAAAGTTTGGTGAAATATTTAGCAGAATATTTGTTTTGATCCATTGTCACCCTCACGTTGAGGTGAAACACGGGTGAACCTCCTCTCCCCCCCCCCCCCACGGGGTCGTGGTGAGGTCCCGGGTGTAAGACCCTCTGCTCTGAGCACCCTTTTGTGTGAATTAAAACAGGGCAGATAATTGAGCACGTAGAGGTGCGACCTAATAACAACAATAATGATAATTAATTAATAATAATAAAAACAGTAATAACTATTAATAATGACTGTGCTTTATGGCCCTGCGTTGACCATCTCATGGCGTCTGACATACCAAGGACAGTAACTCAGCCCAACGGCTTAGACAAATATCGTCTCTGACAGTTACATGTTATTGTTATCCTAACTTTGGCATAATTTCATAAAGATTATAAATGACATTTTGTTATTAGTATTAGATAATATGAATGCCGGATTATTTATATTTATGGTTATGTATGTGTTTTTATTTCAACAGTCATCAAGAAGTCAGCCGGCCATTGGTGTGAAGCCTATAGCTAAACAAAGGGTAAGTCTAATTTACAGTAAAACTCAGAGATTTCGATAACAACCGCTACATATCTTTTTTTTTTTGGTTTATTTTTAACTATTTTTCTTCCGTTTGGTTATTCATTTAAATCACTTACTACTTGGGGGAAAGGAAGGCGGGGCTATTCAGTATAATAAATGTACAAAAAATATTAATTCTAGTAGCGTGATTGTATGAAAACAAAGCTATGTAAAAAAGAAACGCAAAAGTTGATGACGTCAAAAAAGAAAAAAAGCAATGCTAGGGGCGTTTACTGTGTATCATTTGATGAGCCAAGAAAGAAGTATAATTGACAGGCGTCGGTCTGGGTTTTAACAGTAGAATTGACAGGCGTCGGTCTGGGTTTAACACAGGGCTTTTGTCATGCACAGACTGGGTTGAGTGGAAGCTGTGGATCCCTTTAAGAATATCGTATTAATTTAGTTTCATTTCAAACAGTTCTGGGCTCCGCAGAACCTCAACATTGTCTGCACCGCGTGATTGAAATATAAAAAAGGAACTCAAGTCTGATCTGCTAAAGTCTTAAAAGTATTGCAGATCAACTGATTTACCCTTTTAATCCGGACCCATCTGTCGCCGGTATTAATCAGTTGAAAACGACGTCATTAGACAGTGGACAATGGTCATAATTGACCGGTAAGGACATTCCCCGCCCCTCCTTTTGTTTGTGTGGAATACATAATAGAAGACCCCTCCCCCCCCACGTTTTTTTTATTTATGGAGGAACCGGCTAATGTAATTACTCCGGCATTGTTGTAACCCAAAATGAGTGACCATTGTCCAGCCACTGACCATTCACTTTACCCTTCATCTACTTGCTCCACCGCTATCCACCCCCCCGGCCCCGTTTGTTTCCAGCCTTCCCCCCAACCCCCCCTCCCCTCCACCCCACCCCAGGCGGAGGAGGAGGGTGGGGGGGGCGGTGATGAGATGGACGGGGGGGATAGAAGAGGGGCGTCATGTGGTCAAGCTGGATGATGAGGAATTGTGGGGTGGAATACCCTGGGAAGAGAGAAAAATCAATAACCGAACTGTCCAGTGGTATTGGTAGCACCCCTCTCCTCCCCAACACACACACACACACACACCCTCTCTCTCTCTCTCTCTCTCTCTCTCTCTCTCTCTCTGTGGTAAAAGTTACAACGAACGCTTAAGTGTTGGCGAGTGAGTTATGTAGTAGAGAAACGGTAGTCGGGGGGGGGGGGCAGCGGTCCGTGTTACATCTTAGCTGGGCGCGTACACACTAACTCGCCCAGCGCGTGCGTGCGCATAACCACAAAGAATTATTATAATGTTTCGTTTCGTAAAGCTATATGCACCGTGAAGTTTCGCACCGTTGTACTGCGCATTGCCGACATCTTATTGTCGCACATAGCCTTCGCTATGTATAAGGTATTTTGTAGAAATGGGCCGCAGAGTTGTAATTCAACTCTTGTGGCGACCCTTTATAATTATTCACCAGTTAAAACAGCGTAATGGAATGTGGCGTTAAAGATGACATTCACTTCCCTGGGAATGCTGGGATTGAAAACTTCTGTGCAGTGGTTGTTAACATAACCATGACCTATATACTTCATCCGAGTTGAAAATTAAATATATTTTACAGCAATGATTATCATTCATCCAGGGGTTTCATGTGTATCAATTGTGAATCATTAAACTTTCTATATTTGCAAGAAAAAAGGGAGATATGCGTACACTCTAGGGAGGTATACATACCCTCTTGGGAAGGTATACATACCCTCTTGGGAAGGTATACATACCCTCTTGGGGAGGTATACATACCCTCTTGGGGAGGTATACATACCCTCTTGGGGAGGTATACATACCCTCTTGGGGAGGTATACATACCCTCTTGGGGAGGTATACATACCCTCTTGGGGAGGTATACATACCCTCTTGGGGAGGTATACATACCCTCTTGGGGAGGTATACATACCCTCTTGGGGAGGTATACATACCCTCTTGGGGAGGTATACATACCCTCTTGGGGAGGTATACACACCCTCTTGGGGAGGTATACACACCCTCTTGGGGAGGTATACACACACTCTGAGGGAGGTATACACACACTCTGAGGGAGGTATACACACACTTTGAGGGAGGTATACATACATGCACTCTAACGTGATTGGCCACATTCATTGCTGCTCGTCCTGACACTGGGAATTCGACCTCTTATATATTCATGTCTCAAAGATCATAGGTCATATTTTATTACTTCGTCATCACTCGAATGATATTTCGTCAAACGCTTCCATTATTGGGCTTTGATTGCGTCATATTCTGTAAATAATTTGTCAAATGGGATCTCTTCTTCGAGTAATTTTTTTTTTATTTTTAAAACTATAATCTCAAATATCGAACGTAATCTTTGTGCTAAGAACTTTAAATAAAAAATTTAAAAAATATCTAAATAAGCCAAACTGGTGTTTTTATTTGCGTCCGTGTATTTTTGTACAATAGTGTTCTATTAATACCTTTTTTTTTCTTCGGGAATTTCCGAATCGAACCAATGAGTCAATGTATCGAAAGTGTTCATTCCGACATTGTGTGTGTGTCGATGGGGGAGAATTGAGGGATGAGGAAAAAAAGAAAAAAAAAAAGAATAAATAAATACATAAATTCGGCGCGTGACATGGATTGAATTATCCAATCGCTGGAATGACTGAGGGGTAGACGGCACGAAGGGTTGGGGTGGTCAGAAACATGGAAGGGGCTTAAAGGTCAGGAATGGGGGAACGCGCTGGGAAGGAGGAGGGGTGGGGGTGAGGGGGGATAGAAAACACAATTACATACACACATACAGACACACACACTACGGTAAAGGGTTGGATAAATAAATCTGATTAACGCCGCTATTGCAGCTCAAGGAAAAATTCGTTTTGACGAATCAGAAGATCGAAAGGATCTGGATCAGCCTTTTTTTGGCTGTTAGGTGGAGGAAAGGGGTGGGGGAGGGGTATTGCGAGGGTGGGGTAATATAGAAATCTTGTGCAACTTTGGAGTTAACAGTGCCAATACGTGGGGTGGGGACTTCTCTATACCGATATTTAACTGGTGAAAGTGAGTGATTCGATAGTTCAATTCAGACTGACGACTTTGATTTTTTTTTATTGGATTTATAAATACTGCAAGAGTGAGGACAGCTGAGATTCGATTCGCTCCATATCAGATTGATTCATTTACCTAATATGGATACACATAGAACTAAGTTGTCTTGTGTCAAGACGTTGTGTTGTTGTGGCCAGATAACTGTGGGGAAAGCTCATAACAATTACAAGGTACTATATACTAGATACTTGCTACAGACTTACTTGAGGCTTACTAGAGGCTGATATAGTCAAACATGTTGTTCTGCTTCCTATAAATTCAATTTTTCATTCAACCCATCTCTTGAAACCATTCCTCATTTGCCAAATATTGGTATATTTCTAAATGATAGCTCATTATTTAAATTTTAAATCATAATTTTAGAAATTATACAGAAAATCTATTTCAAAATGTTTTGCAACTTCAACGTTAGCTGTATTAAGATTTCAGCGTCACATCTCTCTCTATATATATTTTATGTTTACATTTTATACTCTCTGGTAATGTTATGTTGTTTTTAGATATAGTTTGTAAGTTGAAAACATAATTTAAAATATGACTTCATTTTGAGTTTATTAGTTAGCGCTACTACTTTTTTTTTGTTTTTATTATTCTATTGTGTTGATGTGTGGTTTCGATCGATTATTTGTGTTGTTCAGATTCCAAACCGCGATCAAACAACGCGCATGCGCGAACGATTATCAATTAGCGTCATCTTTTGACAAAGTACTGTGTATGACGCTTCGATTGAGTCAAACTGCAGGGGCGATGTGGTCTGTAGGGGGGGGCTGTAGGGGCGCTGCTTATACAAACGAATCCAGCCCCCCCCCCTCCTCCCTGTTGAGGATAGGTCTTTGGCAAATATCCCCTGGGCGGGGTGGGGCGGCTGCATTGGCAGTTTCATACACAAGACCAAACCGGATGTGTACACATTGGTACTCTCAACACAATAACAACAGAGAAGGTAACCGCCCGCCCCCGTTGACTGATTGGGTACCGCCGCTCGTCGCCCAAACCGAGGTTTGGAGGGTTAGGCAGGGGCGTACTGTCCATGGCGGGGAGAGGGAGTGGGGGTCGGGTCATATGCAACGTGTCTCCCTGTGGACGGCTGCTTACCGCCAGGACTTGTAGTGCTCGATCTATTGATCTGCGCCACATAGGGCAGAGTTACACGCTCGCTGCCACGCGAGCCGCGCACTCCTCAGAGTGTCTGATACTAGTGGTCTTGAGAGAGTGGGTGACAGGGACAGAGTGTGTGTGTGTGTGTGTGTGTGAGAGAGAGAGAGAGAGAGAGGGGGGATGGGCAGGGAATGAGAGTGGTCCTTTGTCATTAATTTGTAACAGTTCCTTTATCATAATGAGTCGGTCAGTTAGGGAGGTCAAGTATGGCCTTTGGGAAGTTTTTAAATCATACTGGACACTGTCCATCATTGACACTGCTTGCGGGGACGTTTTTACAGATAGGCCGTGGCATTGGGGCTCCGCGAAGTAGGGGACCCCACAATGTTGAGAAGTATACGCACATTTGTAATAAATAACAACTAAGCAATTTTTTTTTTCAAAATGTGGCCTCAAATTTCTGTTGGCCCTAGAAAACCTGAAATCGTAAATCCGGCCTTGAATGCATGTAATAGTCCGAGTCACCAATCAGAGGATTGCGAAATACAATTCAGATGATATTTTCAACCAACTAGAACAATTTTTTTTAAGTTAAATCAATAAATAAATGAAACCAACTTTTTTTTTTCAATTATTTACGTTTCGCATTTGATTTATTTGTGAGAAAAAAAAGGACGGAAAGGGGAATAACCTACTTTTATACAAACTAAAGTACTAGTTATGACCCCTTCATTGCAATGAAAAGATTTCGGCGTTACTGTGCTGTACTGCACTCTCACAAATTCCACACATTACTCGTGTATACAATCATTTAGAAAATACTACGCAAACATTTTTATTTTGTGTGTAAATCTTACGTCGTAGGTTGTAACCAGATTTTAATAAATCAGCCAATCATCTCTGTTAACGGTCAAATCCTACAAGTCTGCCGTCGGTCACTCAAATTGTTTTGTTTTGGCCAGCGCGCGCCTTCTTATCCACTTCAAAATCACTCCACGGGTGGGGGGGGGGGGGGTGGCGAGGAAGTAAGTGGATTATTCGCTATAATAACATGTCTATATTTAGTAACAGATGATTTCCTCTTCCCCAGCCTCTTTTTAAACCTACGCGTTCTCAATTTTTAACTTTTTCGAAAACAATTAGTCTTTCTATTGTTTATCTCGTTACACTTATCGGTGAACTTGTATCTGATTTCAATTGTTAAAACTATTTCCTCAATATATTTTACACACATTTATTTGTGTTATTTAAAGAAGGAAAAAAAATTAATATTTGATTCTAGCTCTTCACGATTTCTTAGTAACTTTTAAAAACATAGAATTGTTCTCCCCTTCATACAAGGGGACATTACTCCATTAATTAAATTGACCTAAACATGAGTTGCAATTCCTGCATTATTCTCTCGCTCTCTCTCTCCTCTTGGACAGCAATGAATGCTCCATTAATATTCTTTTTTTTTTATTTAAGATGTGCACCACCCACTGGGCCACCATCATTAGGGAATGGAGAATGCTTTCCATCTTAAACCCCCCACCTTTTTATCTGCGAGGCATCTCCCTGTTAATCATGCACAAAACTAAAAAATAAAAATCCACTTCCTTAGTGCTGGGAGCATTTGGGGGGAAGGTGTGGGTGTGTGTGGGGAGGGTATGTTGAGGTCTTCAATGTCACGTGAATGCCAGTTGCGTATCTCTCTCTTTTTTTCTTATTATTTATTAATGTTGGCAACAATATCGGGTGTAGGGGGCGTATGTTTTGGGTTTGTGAGGGCGGTGAGGTGGGGGAGTGGGGGGGCGTTTCAAGGCGAGCTGATAGTTGAGTCATTTCTTGTGTGGACACTTGGCATTGAGATGATAGACCTCGGGTGTAGGGTGGGGGGATGCTTTGTCATCTCCCTCGGGAGTCAGGGTCGGGGTAGGCGAGTGAACGGAAGGTTAGAATTAAGGGGATATGTCTCCGAAAACTTAAAGATTCCTTCCTTTCTTCCCCCCTCTCTCTCACTCTGTCTCTCTTTCTCTGTCTCTGTCTGTCTCTTTCTCTCCCCTCCCTCCCTCTCTCTCTCTCTCTCTTTCTCTCTCTCTCTCTCTCACTGTCTCTCTCCCTTTCCCTCTTCTCGTCTTTCGTTCAGATTGTTACAATGACGCCATTAAATTCTGACTTCCTCGCACGAATGCCCCCCCCACCAACCTGGGCCGCCGTCACCTTTCCTCACCCCCCCCCTCTGTCCTCTATCACACGTACCACTGTTGTTGTTGTTGTTGTTGTTAATGTTTTATTTATTTGTAATTATGTGTTGACCTGCATTCTGTAGTGTGACCATCGTAGGCCATAAGTGGCTCACGGGGCCGAGTCTGGCATTGCCGCCCTTATTACCGTGACGACAAATACCAAAAGGAATGAAATGACCTCCCCTTGCTAGTGGCAAATAAGAAGTCAGTGACTTATATATATATATATATATATATATATATATATATATATATATATATATATATAAATTACATTTCTTAAAATACCCCCCCCCCATTTGCAAAAATATTCTATCGTTGTTTTTCCTATCTCACGTGACTCGTTCGTACATCACCGTTACAACCAGCGTGTGACCCCAGCGTGTGACCCCGGGCAGATTTAAATTGACTAGAACCACCAACTGGATTATTTTTTTCATTTCAAATTTGAATTCCATTCCTCCACCCAATGTTTCTTGTGGATTTCCTCTCCCTCTGCCTCTCTAATTTATTCAGTCTCTCTCTCCTTCCTCCCTCTCTCTCCCTGTCTGTCTGTCTCTCTCTCTCTCGTTGTCTATCTCAAAATCATTACTTTTAACATTCCTTCCGGGGTAGATAAATCTGTAACCCAGCATTGAGCAGTAAAGAGAGAGAGAGGGGGACGCGCGTGCAAAAGACGGGGTAGCGATGGGTGAGAAAGGGGTGCTAAATCTAGTTTGGTGCTGAGTGAAGTTATGGAACCTTGCCTCTCGTCTGCTAGAAAATACGACAAATACATACACACATACACACTATGTGTACAGTAATGGGTACGTAAACTTGGATGAACTAGTTTTGACTTTTTGTTAAAAAAATATCTTCATGTTCACTTACTTCCGTTTTTTTGTGTTTGTGTGTTTTTATAATTAAAGAAATTCTTCGAATCCTACATTCCCACTAAGTGATTGTTATGTTTGTTCAATCAATTTATCAAGCATTCACTTGACTCAGAATGGATTGTTTCCAGATGGTTATTAAAGTTAACAGGTAAAATTCCGCAGTTTTTTTTTTTCGCCCTTTAGTGTTTCAAATAATTTAATAATCACAATCAAAAGTAAACATGCTAAATAAATGCTATTAACTGAAATAATAAGATACAAGCATCAGGCAAAACAAGTTATACGGGGGTGGGTGGGGGGTTCTAGTGTTTATGTAAACAATTTAATGTTTATGAACTGTTTACCGCGGAATAGGGGGGTAAATTAAGAGTGGAGGCAAAATAAACCAAAAAAAAAACGTAGTTGATAGAATAAATAAATAGTGTTAGAATGAAATAATTGTCATTAATGTAATAATATTTCAATCTGCCTTTGTAATTTTCATTTTCAATGAATGCATTCGAAGCTTACATGTACACAATGTGTGTGTTTAAACCATCATTGTAATTGTTGGCTGACCTATATATAAAATGTTTATGTAGGTACACTGTACTTTGATATATATATATATATATATAATGTAAGTATTGATAACTATGGAAATATAGAGGTAAAGTTCCAGTGTCTTAGCGAGCTTAACTCGCTCCCGGAGCACAATACCTTTTTAGCGCCCCCTCCCCCTTTTCGAAAACTATATATTATTATATGTAAAATATACCATTTGGCGCCACTGTGTCAGTAGCGCCCCGGGCATGATGCCCCCTTGCCCCTTCCCCCCTCGCTACGCCACTGTAAAGTTCCCTTAGCCTCTATTGGGCCATCGGGGTAGATGGAGTGTAGAACTCATCTGAATTGTGTGGTCAGCACAACGCCCAGTCACTTTTACTTCCTTGGGTGTCCATTTAAAGCTGGGTGGACTTGAAGGACTTTCACTAACTTTTACCAGGAGAAATATCCTTGGTGCTCATTGAGGATCGAACCCTGGACTTTGGTCGATAGTTGGGGCCCTCTACCGTCGTTCGTGTTCGTGAATGTATCTGCCTCAATGTAAATATCTGAAATGTTCTAGATACTGAACTTTTTATCTGTCCCAATGGCCCCTAAAGGGTAAGGGAGCTTTGCTTTATATATATATATATATATATATATATATATATACAGTGGATTCCGCTTAATTGGGACACGGCTTAATTGGGACAGCCGCTTATTTGGGACAAATCTCAAATAAACCAAACCAAGAAGCCAATAGTAAATTTGAATGTTTAATTGGAACAGCCGCTTAATCGGGACAAAAAAAGTCTCAGTCCCGATGTGTCCCAATTAAGCGGAATCGACTGTATATATATATATATATATATATATATATATATATATATATATATATATATAGGCTTGCCATACGTCCCGGTTTGGCCGGGACATTCCCGGATATACTGGGTTGTCCCGGTGTCCCGCCCGGTTGTTGAAATTGTCCCGGTTTAGATTCAGGGCCCAGTTTCTTGGAAATAATTGAGCAAAATTATTAGATCAAAGAATGATTAATCTGCTCTTGTGCGATCAGTAACATTTTGGTAAGTAACACAGTAATACAAATTTACAGAAGTGAAACATACGAGTGGTACAACAAGAAGAAAACTGTTTTGTTTTGTAAAAATATCATGTTTGTGTACCATTATGAATAAAATAACAAAGATTATCTATTCTATATTTTAAGTGTTTTTTACATTACTGTTTTCATACACCCCCCCCTCCCCCGGAACCGACTTCCCTAAACCTAAAGTAAAAAAGACAGAACTGTCCCGGTTGGTCCGTGAAAAAATATGGCAACCCTATATATATATGTCGTTGTGTTATGCACATTTGCGAAACCAATGGCTTCCATACTACCAGAATCTTAACTCTTACCTTACCTGTGGTTTCGTGAAATTTCTGAGTGAGGGAATAAGTTGACTTGTCGAACATAGGCGAAGACTTTCATCGAGTAAAGACGATTGATTTTGAGTGAGTTATGTTATTGATGCCGATGAGTGGAATCAAATGAGTCACTGCAATGGACATGACCGAATCTCTGATCTGGTTTAAGTGAGTCACTCATCTCTAAGTGAGTCATTGTGTCATCTATGAAAAAGACGAGTAAATGGGCCCTCCCCACCCTGACGTTTTGACGTCACTCATCCCTCAGCATCTCCCCCCCCCTACCAACACCGGCTTTAACCATATGATGGCTGCAACCACAGGGAAGTTGTCATTGGGTTTATCGCGTGATAAGTGGTACTGACATTGAGTGGGGGAGGGGGGAGGTATGGTTAAGAGATGCGCAAGAGTAGGTTTGAATGGACATGAATGTGTGTGTGTTTGGGTGTGTGTGTGTGTTTGTGTGTGTGCCAGGGGGCGGATAAGGGTTGGGGGAGATAACAGCCTCATTTAGATGATTGTGTTCATTATACAAACATCGCTCCCCCCCCCCCCGGCCAACCTCTCAGCCTCAACCATTGTTTCACCGTCACGTGACTGATTGATTCTCTTTATCCCCACCCCCAAGCACTTTATTATTTTTCATCTTTGATCGATCCCCACTGTCCAGTTCCCCTCCCCCCCTCCCCCAAGCCTTCGCCCATCAAAACTCCAGGTGAGGTGGCCGTCTGTGTCACCTGATGGTGTCGTTTCCACACATTCAGGGCCGTACTTTTTTACCATGATGACCCCCCTCCACCTTCCCCTCCCACCATGGTCGTATTGGCAGCGGTCTTAATGTAGTCTCCACTAGGGTACGGGGTTCACTTTTTGTATTTTGGACGTCAGTGGGATCGAAATTTCATTTCTTCAGATGGGACGCGGCGCGGTTTATAATCACCGGTTACTGGTGTCACGAACAGTAACCCACAAATGAACTCACTGGTTAGGGGTGTTTTTTTCTGAATTTCTTCCCTTGACTATTACTAGATCTAGTGACCAGATGTAACAGTGAGAGCTGATGGTGAGATAGTAAGAATCGTTACACTGCAAAGGTGGGGAAAAGTCGCGTGTCACAGAAAGAGTTAGGGGGTCGAATCTCAAGATGTACGTTCGGTGTGTGTACATGTGTTGTTTATTTTTATGCCCGTGGGGGGGGGAGGGGGCACTAAAGGGTAAGTTTTCTATATTATCCCCTATGTCATATTCCCCCCCCCCCACGATATCATTTGAGGGGTGGGGGGGTATAAAAAAGTATCACCGGGATTGACTCGGAAATAGATGTATATCACGTGACTGAAATTTTACTGAGGTCATACATTGTCAGATATATTTGTGACATTTTTATACAACAGTAACCTAATCGTTGTTTGTGTGTGTTTGTGTGTGTGTGTTTGTGACCGACATTGCCACACTGCCAGGACTGCAGTGACATTTTTTGACTCTCTGAAGACAGTTACTGTGACTTGACAGACATTTCGTCCAAGATCTGGGACAATTTTCTTTTTTTTTTTTAAAGAGTGTGATTTTGGTTCTGTCTGGGTCAAGTTGACCAGTCTAAATGAAAGAATGGACGATGAGTTGGTACAGGGAAACTTAACTCGTTATTCTATTCTATTCTATTTTTTATTCTATTCTATTCTATTATATCTATCTATTTATCTATCCATGCTTGTCTTTTTATCTCTCTATGATTCTTTCCATCTGTCTCTATCATTCTAACTATATTTCTGTCTGTCAACAATTTACACTCCGTTAATTTCTAGCTTATCTGTTTAATTGTATACCTTCACTTTGTCTTTCCATCATCTGCACTCTTTTTTCATTCATTCCCTTTAAGGTCGTCCTGGCGGAATCTATCAAGTCTAAATAGGCCCAGATAGACGGTGCAGCTATCAAGTCTATCTAGACTTAGCCGATTTCTAAATATTCAATACATACCCAAAACGTACAACCTACACTGCCTCGATATAGATCCACAAGTTCAAGGTCAGAACAATGCTCCTCCCCCCCTCCCCCGGGCCTCATACGATCGATCACCCGTCGTATTAAAATTAATCACCTGTTCATTTATTGATGCTATCGATCACATGGCAATGATCAATAACCTACCGATGGAGCATGTAGGCTACACACAAATATAATAAACACATGTAATGTGTGCATTACCAAAAGTGGTCTTCCGACCCCCCCCCCCCGGGTCCGTGGATCGTATGGTTACTGGACAGCCCAAGAAACATTAAATTATTTCCCTTTTTATTTATTTCTCTCGTCATTGTGCGACTTTCCACGGACGAGAAATAACCTCCCCCGCTCTTCTTTCAGTGGGCCGCGGTGAAATTGTCAAACGCTGACCGGTCCGTGGGGAGAAAAAGGTTGGGGGGACCACTGATGATTAGCACATTGAATACAAAGTCACCGTGTGTACATTAGTACAATTAATACAAAGTCACTGTGTGTACATATTAGCACACTTAAATTTTTTTATTTCTGATTTTTTTTTTAAACCTGTGTATTTTGTTTCTCTCCTCTACAGCCGACCATCTTTGGTACAGTCACACCCCAGCAGGGCACACAGGTTAAGAGAAAGGTAAGGAAGAATTATTTTTTTTTGGGGGGGGGGGGAGATGGAGGCCCCATGCAAAATTACATTGGCGTATGCGGGAGGGGTATGCGGGAGGGGTATGCGGGAGGGGGATGCGGGAGGGGGATGCGGGAGGGGTATGCGGGAGGGGTATGCGGGAGGGGGATGCGGGAGGGGGATGCGGGAGGGGTATGCGGGAGGGGTATGCGGAAGGGGGATGCGGGCGGGGGATGCGGGAGGGGTATGCGGGAGGGGGGATGCGGCTATTTAAAAAAAAAGGTACATTTCAGGGTTTTAATATGACGTGTAGGATACCGCTTGTAGTTATTGCCCTTGGCTGTGGCTGAGAGACTTAGGTAAACTAACTAGTTAGCCCCATCCAAAAGGTTGGCTCTGATTGGGCGCTTCCACGTTCAATGCTGAATTATTGTTATAGACGGGGGGCTATGGGGAGGAGGGGGAGGGAAGGCAGATCTCCCTCCTTTGTTTACTTTCTACTGACCGTGTAGTCAGAATGTCAATCTACGACTAATCAAGTAACGGGGCCTCGCCAGGCATAGTTAAATCTTAATCAAAGTATTTGAAGTTTTAAAGAGTTTTCAGATGTACTGTTGTTGGCAGGCCCGTAGCGTGCGGTGGGGGGGGCCGCCCGCCCCTATGTTTATCTGCCCCCCCCTATGTTTATCTGCCCCCCCCTATGTTTATCTGCCCCCCCCTATGTTTATCTGGCCCCCCTGCTTATTTATTCTACTTAGTAAAATGTATTACCTGCTCCCCTCTGCTGTAGAATGCCTGCCCCCCTCTGTAGAATTTTCACGCTACGGGGGTGACTGTTGGTCATTGGGGGCCCTTCGATTGTCTCGTTCTTTCCCGCTCCCTACCTATTTATAAAAGCGCATGCAGACTGTCAAATTAAGCCACACCTTCTCTTTCTCATGAGTACCCCATCATTCCTACGCTCTTTATTTATCGATTGCCAATCAAACGCTTGGAGCTACAAGTTTAAAATGTGTATAGTATAGAGATATACACAGGGCCGGCTTAGACCGATTTGACCAGTTGCTCCAAGTGGGCCCCCCGCACCTGGCAGGGGCCCCGCAATTTATTTTTAGCATTAATAGTAATAGTCATTATTGTAAAAAAAATTAGAAGAGGGGTCTCGCAAGCATCCGTTAAATTGGGCCCCCCCAATCCGTATGGCCGCCCCTGCATTTATATACATAAATGACTTTCACATATTGTTTCAGTAAATAAACGGTGTATTACTTTATTTCACGACTATATCTCATTAAGAGTTTGGCTCAGCCCCTCCCCCCATTGCAGTTAAAAGAGTATCCACGTCACAAGGTCGAATACGTCATCAAATTTTGCGTGGATTCTACAGGCGCTCTCTTCACTCCCACGAAACTATTTTGACCTCACTTCAACCTTTCCCTTCCCTTTCCCATTTGAATCCTTTCTGGGACGGGGAAAAAAATCACAGCTTGCTGCCAAATGTGCTAATTTTCTTCTGCTTGAATAAAAAAAAAAACAGGAGGATACAGTAGATCGTGCCAACTCTAATATTAAAGACAAACAAACAGCTACAGATGCAATTGTTTTAGGTTTGACACACACGATTTAGTATAGGTGACATAATACATTCAGTAGGAATGTAAGGTATATGTCAACAGCGGTCAGTGATAATAATAATAATTATCTTATAAAGACTTTGATAAAGAACACAGAAATGTTTCACAAGATTTATGTGCCCTGAAAAAATCTGCCATCTGAGGGACGATACAGAAACTGAGCAGGGCCGATTTCCAAAAGAGTGTATCCCATGGTCAGGGCCGGATTTACAATTTTTAGGGCCCTAGGTCAACTAATATTTGAGGCCCCATTTTGAAATAAAAACAAATATTGCTTAGTTGTTATTTTTAACATTTTTGTAAACTACTCAACATTTTATGGGCCCCCTTATTTCGCGGGGCCCCTAAGCCACGGCCTAGTCTGCCTGTCTGTTAATTCGGCCCTGCCCATGGTATGCTGTGGGCGTATAAATGGAGGGGGGACGAACCCTTAAGGGTTCTACATCAGTATAATGATTAGTACAGCTGTTGGAAGTAGTTCAGTAATGGCACTAGTAACATACATGTGTTATTTATTATTTTATTATTATTTTTTTTTGTTTATTTCTTTCCCACTTCTCTCTTTAAAGTTTCTCACGTCCCAGAAAATCATCTATGTTGGCAGCATAAACTAATTAAAACAAACTTTTGACGTCATACTCCTCCGTTTGATACCACCATCCCGGCCCCCTTTTTTTTCCTCCTGTTCCTCGCTCTTTTGAGAGAGTGTGTCAACACCGGAAGTGGCCGGTTATATCTCTAACTCATCTAAGTGTCGAGCTGGACATGGAACATCGTGACAGCACTGACCACATGACCACAGTTTTTTTTGTTACAGCGGAAGGTGGCGATACAGGATTTGAACCACGCTTCAACACTTCACGGCCACACCGGGGGAGCGCGCGCAATTGAAACCATTGAATCTCTATTTTTATAACAGCCCGTGTCTAAAAGTGTCCACTGTTGACGAAACAGAACAACACAAAAAAACGTCAAGATGTAGTTGATACGGTATCATTCATCCTCCTACTCCCCCCCCCACACACACACCTATTTTCTCCCGCGTGTATATATAAACAAAGAGTGACCTTTGTTTCTGTTTATGTCCAAGTCTTTCTTGAGTAATGTTATTTATAGCAATCGTAACTAGAAGGATTTCATTCATCAAGTTTTAAAAACAAACAAACAACATGTCATTTTTTTAAACACCTGTGTATCCTCACACCAAATGTCACTCACACCAAATGTCACCCGTGTATCCTCACACCAAATTTCACCTGTATATCCTCACACCCAAATGTCACCTGTGTATCCTCACACCAAAAGTCACTCAGACCAAATGTCACCCGTGTATCCTCACACCAAATGCCACCTGTGTATCCTCACACCAAATTTCACCTGTATATCCTCACACCCAAATGTCACCTGTGTATCCTCACACCAAATGTCACCCACACCAAATGTCACTCGTGTATTCTCACACCTAATGTCACCTGTATATCCACACACCAAATGTCACCTGTATATCCTCACACCCAAATGTCACCTGTATATCCTCACACCAAATGTCACCTGTATATCCTCACACCAAATGTCACCTGTATTGATTAAACAGTTGAAAGCGCCATCGTCTGTACAGGTGTCATCCATTCCTTTTTTTGGCCAGTGCCTCGTGTATGTCTTTGGGTGGTGGGGGGTGGGAATTGCCCTAGGCAGAAACTTCCAAATATATATGGGGGGGGACCTTAAGCTAAAGTACCTGACAGGGCCCTACAATTTCCACATTCAATTGACATTAAGACATTGGACCCCATTTTGCACTGTGTATACTATGCAATGGATTAGTTAGGTATATTCATAAGGACGGCCCCTGACTGGGGGGGGGGTTGGGTGTTAGGGAGACGTTTTGCGTATCGTTTTACCGTCTTGATCTGTTTTACGGTTTATAATTAATATCCCCGCGCCCTACTCTGTCCTTTCCCTTCTTTCACCTTTTTGTTCTATTTTTTTTAGTGAATATCAGTAACAAACATATGAATGGCGTGGTCAAAAACAAAGTCCAACTGTTTGTGGGTCAAGTGTAGTTCGATGTCCGCTCGATAGTTAAAACAACAACAACAGCACTTGTACTAGAATTTGTTCTGTTTACACCACCAGTCGCGCACGCGCGCGCGTGAAATACCGGAAGTACTTGTTTACTCGTGCTTCCATTTATCCCTTTTCTTAAACAACATGTTTCTGGCCCCCTGCCGCGCCCCCCTCCCCGTATTTTTTATCTCTACCGTTAACTCCCCCCCCCCCTTCCCTCACCTGTCTCGAGACCGCTCCTGCACTGGCAGCGAGTGAAGTCCATTCATTAACTACCGCACCTGGTCAAAGGGAAGGAATCACCAAGACGATACACAGAGGGGAGGGAATAAATGACCTGGGAATTTATTTTCTTTTCCAGTGTTTGAAAGAATGAGATTATATCATTGAAAGAATGAGATTATATCATGAAAGAATGAGATTATATCATGAAAGAATGAGATTATATCATTGAAAGAACGAGATTATATCATTGAAAGAATGAGATTATATCATGAAAGAATGAGATTATATCATAAAAAAATGAGATTATATCATTGAAAGAACGAGATTATATCATTGAAAGAATGAGATTATATCATGAAAGAATGAGATTATATCATTGAAAGAATGAGATTATATCATTGAAAGAATGAGATTATATCATTGAAAGAATGAGATTATATCATGAAAGAATGAGATTGTATCATGAAAGAATGAGATTATATCATTGAAAGAATGAGATTATATCATTGAAAGAATGAGATTATATCATTGAAAGAATGAGATTATATAATGAAAGAATGAGATTATATCATTGAAAGAATGAGATTATATCATTGAAAGAACGAGATTATATCATTGAATGAATGAGATTATATCATTGAAAGAACGAGATTATATCATTGAAAGAATGAGATTATATCATTGAAAGAATGAGATTATATCATTGAAAGAACGAGATTATATCATTGAAAGAATGAGATTATATCATTGAAAGAATGAGATTATATCATTGAAAGAATGAGATTATATCATTGAAAGAATGAGATTATATCATGAAAGAATGAGATTATATCATTGAAAGAACGAGATTATATCATTGAAAGAATGAGATTATATCATTGAAAGAATGAGATTATATCATGAAACCGCCTCATCTTTCAATTTCGCCATAGCTGATAGTGGAATGGCACCACGGAGAGACATAGACCATATCTCTCACCTTTCTTATCTGTCTGTCTCTCTCTCTCTCTCTCTCTCTCTCTCTCTCTCTCTCTCTCTCCCTTATTATTTTCTCTCCATCATTCCTTCCTACGTTCCATTTCTTCCCTCCATTGTCTTCTCTCACTGTTGATGATGACGCAGCCAGTTGTCGTAAAATTCCAAAAATAAAAAAAAAAAGAAACGAAAACCAATGAGTCACGCCCCTTTAGACATTCTGACAATTTCCGGCCCCCACCTGTAGCCTAGTACATAGAGACGCGCCTCGCGGCTAAACAACCAAAGTAATACAAAAACAACCGATAAAATATTGACAGTATTGAGAAACTATAACAATGGACGGACCTCATCCACCCCCCCCCCATGCTCCATATAGTTTGATGTCTGGACACATGTCACTGATGAGATGGAATTAACTAACAAAATTCCTTTCGTGTTAAGTCTATGAATGTTTTAAGTTCCCTTTCTCTCTCTCTCTGTGTGTGTGTGTGTCTCTCACTCTCTCTCTCTCTCTTTCCCTCTCTCTCTCTCTCTCTCTCTCTCTTTATGTGTCTTTGTCTCTCTCCTCTGAGTCCTCTCTGTCTTTCCATTTCATCCTGGTCTCTCTCTCTCTTTCTCTCTCTCTCTCTCTCTCTCTCTCTCTCTCTCTCTCTCTCTCTCACACACACACACACACACACACACACACATACATTTGTTCACACACCCCCACCCACCATATTCTCGGTGGCCCAATTCAATTTAAATAATTTACTTTTAAGTAGATTGACACTTTGTCCTTCTGGTAGATACATTTACCCTCCCCCCCCTTTAGTTTTCCCTCACCCACACAATCTTTAACATGTTCTGTGTATCTCAACCCTTGCTACCAATTTTGTGGAAATTACGTCACATTATGCACAGACTTGTGTGTGCATGGGTGTGTGAGAGAGACAGAAAGAAAGAAGAGAGAGAGAGAGAGGGAGGAGCTAGAAATGAATGGAGGTAGTTTCCATGAGTTTCGACCCTCCGTGAGACTACAGACGTGATTCGGATTCTAAGTGTCCTCAATTTAACTTCTTCCCCTCGGCTGTGGCAGGGAGGTAGAGCGCTCGACTACTCATGGACACGGGGGACGACTGGTCGTGCGGTAACGCGCTCGACTGTCGACCTGAAGCTACCTGGTTAGATCTCCGGTGAGGCGTACCTCCGAGCTTGGGAAGTGCGGGGGGGTCCTCAAAAAATTATTTTTACATTAAATATTAAGTACATTATCTTATGCCATGATGTCGAATGTCAAAATGCAGGGGCCCCCAAAGAGGCCAAGCCCCCCCCGGCCCCCAAATCCCAAGGTTCGTCACTGCTCTGCTATAGCTCACAGTAAACTGCTCACTGGTGTCATCCACCTGTTTTACGTGCGGTGCCACTAAGGCCACATGAAAAAAAAAAAAAACATACCAACAAGTATAGGAGGAACAGCTTGTGTCGGAAGCTCGCCAGGGACTACGGGGGTACGTCGGAGGGAAATGTCTCTCATACACTTATCACCTTTTTTTTTGTTCGCGTGTACATAAAATTCTCTGACGTGACGATAGCACCTGCAACATTTGGTCTCACCTGTGCTCCAGAACACGGTTATGGCTCGCCCTCACTTGACGCCCGAGTTTCTTGACGTCAGTTGTTGTTTTATTTTCTCTTTCGGCATTATCTCCCTTCCCTTCCCCCACCCTCCCCAAGTTTCACCTTTACGTCACAGTAGTGAATTTTTTTTTATCTGACGCTAATTGAGATTTTTAGAAAGTTCCTTTTTTTCTATCTGCCCTTCCCCTCATGTCTATCTGCCCTTCCCCTCATGTCTATCTATCTGCCCTTCCCCTAATGTCTATCTATCTGCTCTTCCCTTCAACAACTCTATCTGCCCTTCCCCTCATGTCTATCTATCTGCCCTTCCCTTCAACAACTCTATATGCCCTTCTACTCATGTCTATCTATCTGCCCTTCCCCTCATGTCTATCTATTTGCCCTTCCTTCAACTCTATATGCCCTTCCCCTCATGTCCGTCTATCTATTTGCCCTTCCCTTCAACAACTCTATATGCCCGTCCCCTCATGTCCGTCTATCTGCCCTTCCCTTCAAGTCTATCTGTTAAATTTAGCATTAGCTGTTTCAAGTAAACTCTTGATCTTCGATATGCATTATTACTTAATCGATCAATGTTTTGATTCTTAATGTCATCATTGCACGACTCTCTACCCATCATTTGCAAACAACAACAATTTTTTGTTTAATAACATATCTCTATGATGAAAGTTATCTAATACCTTTTACATACACACCCTGTGGTGTACTCGTCGATTGACGTGATTATTTCAAAATATTCGTGTACTACGTCCAGGGTTTGTCCGTCTACAAGTCCACTTGGTCAAAAGATATTCCCACTCCCCCTTGTTATTTACGAGTGATCTTTTCATCTGTTAACTTCTTCTACCCAGTAGCATGACCACTTGACTGAGTGGAGGTGGTGGTGGTGGTGGTGGTGGTGGTCAGTAGGCCACCTGATCAATTGCTCTATTAATTAGTGGTTTGTGTGTGTGTGTGTGTTGTGTAGAGTTGTAGCAATTGAAGAGCCATACAATTAATATAATCAAAACACAGTGCTGTCCCCTTGTATGCAACAGAACAAGGATTGGTCTCACGGCCTTACCCCCCCCCCTTTTTCCCCTCCCCCCTTCCCTCACAGTCTTGTCCACACACATACACACGCTAGAGTGGACAATATGGTGAACCCATCGATTCAAGTGTCTCCTCTCTCTCTCTCTCTCTCTCTCACAGACATTGGACCTATCCAACAGTCAACTACTAATACTATTACCACTGCCACCACTGAATGTCCAGAATGAATTGATTGTCCATCAGTGTTGTCCACTCTGTTGCAATTGACCTGACGTCGTGTTTGTTTTGATCGTGAGAATTGACCCATGTGTGGGGCGTGTCGAGGGGGGGGGGTGGGGGTGGAGAGAGTGAGAAAGGGAGGGGGGAGGCCGGTGCTACCGTAGCACACCCAGCTACAAGTCACATCCACACCCCCCACCACCACCACTACCACACCCCTGTTACTCACGACATTGAAGTAGTCGCAGGTTCCGGTGGCTCAACGGTCGTAATCTCGATGGACGCGATGCAGCTCGTGGGTTCGAGTCCCCAGCAACGCTGGCGCCCTGATTAAAAAAAAACAAACTTTTGCATTCGTCTACTGATAGGCATGCGCTAAAGCATCCCGTAGTGCCTCCAAAGATGCTGCGTATAGGGCTTGTTGTTTTGCAGTGGTGTTGGTGGAAGGTATCATCAGTAAGCAAACACATCGACAGGTTAGATAAAGGGTGGGCAAACATTTTGCTGGGTTTGGCTCGCGGGCCGTTGTTTGCGCATGTCTGGGTTAGCTACAGATTTCCATAGACATGTCCACTTAGCACGACATCTTAGCAGGGCCTACGGACTTTTCAAGGGTCTACGAAAGCCAGAATGGCAAATAAGTGCCGGTGCATTCTTAAAAAAATATTTAAAAAATGAAATTGGGGAAGGCCTACGACTTTGAAAGTGCCTAGGGGCTAGGGCATACGATGACATTAAAACGGCCATGCATCTTAGATCACATGATTGATTCATTTTTTTTCTGTAATGATGGATCTGATTTTGTGACCGCGGATTTTTTTTAGTTAAGGGCCTAGAACCCTAATGACGTCATCCATCTTTATCGAACCCATAGTTCTAAAAATAGACACTAAGTCAAGGTGTGAAGTCAAAAAAAAAAAGAAAATTGTTTCCTTTTTTTTGGTTAAGGTTACCTAATTTTTAACATTCTCCTTGGTTTTGTCCTTGTCGTGTGCTTCTATTTGGCGGTTTATGCTAATTTTAAAATGAACCAGTCCATCCAGGAACACAACCGGACGAACCGTTTGCCCGCCTCAACGTACAGACTCGAACATTAATACTTTTCAACTGTTTTGGTTGGTAGTTTACTGTTGTTTTTCAGCAACGGCTAATTTTATCATCCGAATGAGAAAAGGCCAGTGGCGCTACGCGGGGCAAGTCGATTTGCGGGGCCTAGGACGATGACATATGCGGGGCTTGGAGCGATGTCATGTGCGGGGTCTGGAGCGACTGATCAGAATCAATTAATCGATTTTTCGAGAGGACTAATATAATCGTAATCAATATAGTTAATTCATTTGTTAAAACTTTTTAACAGCAGACGTTGCAAGCTTCGTCACACAGTTATCCCGCCTTCTTGGCCGCCATATTTATTTATCACCGAATGACCTCCCGTGTGTGAAGGACGTGGCTTGACCACGTCACGTCTCCCCCCTCCCCTCCCCCCAATCCCTCCTCTACCGCCCCTTACATCCAAACAACTCAACATCACATAGCGCAGACCCCCTCCCCCCTCTCGGCTTGGTCTCCTATTACACGAGTCATTGACGTCTGCCAGATTAGAGCGAAACTGTGACATATCGTCTGCTGACTGCATGCAGTACGTAGCTACACTTTCACGTTTAGTTTGCAGGCTGTGTTATGTAATGGATAAGTAGCGATCTCATAAGGGTTTAAAAAGAGGGCAGGAGAGAGAAAGAGAGAGAGAGAGAGAGACGGAACAATGAGAGGTGGGAGTTCAGTAGCTGCCCAAGTGAGGCCATGAATCTCTTGACATTGTTGATCTATGATCCTCCTATAGGGGGCAATCAAACGAAAAGGGGGGGGGGACGGAGCGACAAGGGACAGAGGTTTGGGGGCGAGGGGGAGGAACCGTGAGACTGTGACCTGTAGCCTGGAGGCTAGGTATGACCTAATGGGAATCCATCGGTCAAGTTCATTTTTTCTCACAGGGTCATAATTGGTCATTCTCTGCGTCTATCAGTAGTGTCGCAAAAATGGGTGGGGGTGGTAAATTCTGTTTGCCAACATAAATTAAAGAAAAAAATGAATGTGGCTTAGATTTTGTTTTTCAGCCTGGCCATCAATCCTATCAAACCAGGGAACATTCAGCAGACGGACAATCATTTCCATTATGAATAGCGTCCCTTTAGCTTCAATCATTAAGTTGTGTAATTGTTCAACATTTCCCCCCCCCACCGGCTTTTCGAAACAGTGAAAATGTAAATTAAATTATGACGTGCCCTCATGCCATTGGTCGAACAATATTACATGTGCCACAATCTACCGTAACGTGTCATATTCAAAGTCATTAGACCATCTTGCGTTTCAACAAACACACACACAAACAAAACAAGATTTTCGTTGGCTCTACATATTTCTGGCGCCATATTTCATTCTTCGTTTGTTTTTCTTGTCAAACGACAACAACAATTCCAGGCCGTTCAACTGACTTTTTCATATCAGTGACAGGAAATTGGGACACACCCCGCCATATTTTCTTGTTTAACCTTTTTCTTAGCTGGTATGATAAAAAAAAGTTGTAACTGCTTTTATACAAGACCGACATGAACGTCGGTAGATTTGAACGTAGGTAAAGCGAACAGCACCTCTCTTCAGTTCACTGCACCCCCCTCTCTCTCCACTCTCCACCCTCGGTATTGCTTCGCGTGTCTCGCCAACTCTACTTTTGTATTCTTCATTCATTCACGCGAGGGGAACGGGGTAAAAAAAAAAGGGGACATCACTCTCGTGTGTTGTTTTTTTTTTCTCCACTCCACCCCACTCTCTGCACCGAAAGAAACCAAATTCACCGGAGTTATATTTTCCTTGCGCAGTGTGTTCCATTTATTTGAAAAAAAAGACAGACACGGTGTTGTGTGTAGTTTGGTTGTGGTATTACAATAAGTAATACTTCTGCTGACACGCCAAGTGTGTTATAACCTGGTCTAGCTAGTGTAATAACGTGTGTAGTTGTGCGTTAACATTTATGCATTAGACACATCGGTCTTTTTGTTTCGGTGACATTTTTAAAAAAAAAAGTTAAAAGGCTTAACTTCAGGAAATGTGGATTTCATTACTTTGGATTATTTAATTATCTAAGCTGCACTTTTCAAGAAAACGACTAATTCACAATACAGTAAATAAAATTTTCAACCATGACTGACATTAACCAGGTAAGAAAGTTATTTACTGAAGTTTACCACGATCATACTAGTCATAATCCTATCTTACTACGGGCTTTCTTTCACTGGTATTTACATCGCATAACTGAACAACAGGCGTAGCTGGCATGTCCTGCATCATACGCGTACATAATACCCTGTGTACTTTTAGTTTCCATTAACATGATAATTATCGTTTGCCCCCCCTCCCCCTCAATCCTATCTATTTCAAGGGATTTGGGTTGTTTGAAGTTATATTCCAGGCGAATGTATGTTGATGATGATTGCTGTATCTAATTGGCGACGATCAACAAATTATGCACTGCACACCTGTTGTTTTGTGTTTTTTTTCATTATGCAACAGTATATCGGTTTTGAAGTGCATCTAACCCCCCCACTTTTCCCGTGATAGTCTGTCACCCCTGTAGTCAGTGGCTCGCATTCTTTCCTCCATAGAATGCCCCATGTAGCGCCTCCAAAAATCACAGCTTCAAGAGCCACGGGAAATAATATAGAAATGGTCACGCGAAATTTTGCTGAGGTGTTTGAGACAAGATGTAAAGCCGTTATTATGTCTTTGGTGGGTGGGGGGGGGGATAGGCCAGGAAGAGAGACTTCGATAGATATTGGGGGCGGGGGCCCCGAGCCAATAGCCCAAGTAGTGACGACATCCTTAGTATCAGATTCATTTATAGTCATACCGGAGAAGGGAGATGGGTGATCATCATCATGATGGCCGTGATGACATTGCTTAGTTTACAAATCCCAAGAACGACTGTCTGTCATAGAATGATGTGTGGTATAGGATCAAATCCGAAGAACGACTGTCTGTCATAGAATGGTGTGTGGTATAGTATCAAATCCCAAGAACGACTGTCTGTCATAGAATGATGTGGTAGGTATAGGATCAAATCTCAAGAACGACTGTCTGTCATAGAATGATGTGGTAGGTATAGGATCAAATCCCAAGAACGACTGTCTGTCATAGAATGATGTGGTAGGTATAGGATCAAATCCGAAGAACGACGTATGACCACCCGGTGTCGCTGACTTTAAATGTTCTGAACTGATTAAAATATTAACGCCCCCCACCCAACCACACACACAAATGTGTAGAGGTTTTACCTTTCAGTGAGTACAGGGCAAGGCGTACTCAAATACCTGCACCCCAAGTACCCCGAAACTATAAAACTAATGAGGTTGTTCCCCAACAACGTGTTTCGTCTCCATTAAATCATTACCTTGAACTGAACATTTTTATTTATTTACGACACACAGAAAGTTCGCATCTGATAAATAGGGTTCAGGTTAACACCGTTAACTGCATGTACAAGATTATGCCAGGAACTTCATGCATGCTGCTATCATAAAATAGTATATATACTACGTGTGTGTGTGTGTGTAAATATTTTTACGACATTGGGCATTACAAATGATGCCATAGCGACATTGGCGTCACAATAATTAAAAATGTAACTTAAGTGTTGGTTTTTTATTTTTTTGTTACAAAGATGAAGTCGTGCTCAACCCGTTTTAATAATTTACACTCAACCGTTATTTTTAGGGCTCACCATTTTTTGCGTTGTTGATTGTCGGGCGAGCTAACTTGTTAAGCTGGGCAAACACTGCCACCAGTTATACACGTAGACATATCCATCTATCACTATGACGTTGAGTAAGCGACGCTTGGTCGCTGTGTTTTATTTAACCTCAGAAATGTTTCGGTGTGCGCACCGCCAAGTATAAACAATGAGTGCTGCCGCGCAACGTGTTCTGTAAAACGTGCGTGCACACCGGGTGCAGAACAACAGTGCCGGATTCAACTCTTGTGTAGCCCTAAGCAGCAACACTCTGTGGTTTCCCCACAATTACGGGCCCATACATTATATTTATAGTGTCCAACGATCGTGTTGAGCATAAAATGTATTAAATTTATTAGTTTATTTTGAGTAAATTAATAACTTCTATGATTGACCTTTTATTGCTAAAAAAAATCAGAAGTTTTACAGTATGATTTTTATAGGAAACGTATTTTGAATAGGAAACCTGTCTATCATAGTGTAAAACCTCTTCACCAGTATCTTGGTTCTAACTGACGCTATTTTTTGTTGTTGTAATGCTTATGTTACGACTGTCTTGATATTTTGATGTCCTTTAAGGACCCGATGTCTTGTTTTTCTTTAAATGAAGCATGTCAAAACTTTGGGGGAGGGAGTTGGGGTGGTTATAGCGCCCAATTGACAATCAGCTGATAACTAGTTCTAACTACACGTCCAACAGTATTTGTGTGTTCCTTGTGACAAACTGCACGTCATGTGACCGATGTTCGCTGAGATTTGAACCCACGACATTCACCGGTATTATTCAAACTCGCAGCGCCATGACCGCTGATATTCTCAGCCGGTGAAATAAAATGTTTCAACCATACACGAAAGATGCAACGAGGGCAATAAAATTTGTAGCGATGTCGACATGTTGTGACTTTGCTCTATATGTGACGTGTGCAACATGTGACTCATTGTCTTGACTTCAGCTAACAACATAAACTGTCTTGAGACAGCATTGCAGACACATAGACATTTTATAACCGCATTCTCTAACCCCTTCCCCCCCACCCACCCACCCACCCTTACCTGTATAATTTAACCGTGCCTGGAAATAATGTCTGCCTCACAAGGTCACAGTACATGCCCTGTGATAACGTAAAGACCTGGCACATCCACATCGGTGGGAAAGAATGTCGTCTGCAATATAAAATTAAAAAAAAATCATTTTGACCCCAGGTTGAATAAAAATCGCCCTGCGACCCCCCCCCCCCTCCGTTTCTACATTCCTTGCCACGTTTTCCCACCCAGTTAACGCCACCACCATCAGCGCCCCTTTTCTCTCACCACACCTGTGTGAATACACCTGTAACTCGTACCCTCGCGGTCTTCCATCTTGACGTCTTTCACGTATGTGACATCCTCCTCTCCCTTCTCCACCCCCCACCCGCATTCTTTACACGTGTTAGCTTCTGCTGTTGCTGCCATTGTCCTGACCCACCCACCCCCCGGGGGGAGGCGATGGACCTCCCATTCTATATCACTCAGCATGCATTGATGTTGACATTTCTACAAATCACATCCAAGTCACACCCCCCTTTCCCACCTACGTGGAAGATTGACATTTGGTCTTCAAAAAAAATAAAAACCATGAATAAAGAACAGATCACCATTTTGAAGTATGTAATCGATGATACGTCAATTTGTTCACTTATTTCGATGTCCCTGGCTAATTATCATCATTATATTATCAACTTTTAACTATCAACAATGCCCATAACCACTTTCTATCGCAGACATTTTTTTTTGTCCTTTCCTTTTCCTAATTCGTTTGACAGTTTCATCACAACTCCGGAAATACCCAATTTATTGCATCTCAAAATTTACCCGATTTCAAAACTCCCACTTTCAAGGATGTTAAAAACTCTCAAATCCCAAAACACCTATCTCAACTGTACGGGTTATTTTTAAACTTCCAATTTGAAGATTTAATTTCGATGCGCGAGCCGGGATCCTCCTTCTTTTCGGTTAAATGCTATAATTAGCAGAAAACTTTACCGCGGACAACTAGTGTAGACGTCTTCATGGTACGTAGGAAAATCGATTTTTTGTCCTTCAACTTCAGTGAAAGTTGTTGACGAGTCAAGACGTCAACAGATAATTAAAAAAACAAAACAAACATGTTTTCATTCGTCTTTATTGAATGCTATGTCGACATTGTTAAGTTTGGAAACGACCGGCTGTTCAATAGTTCCCAACAACAGCAAGTGACTCCCAGATTATGGATTGTAGTTATTTTAGTGGTACATGCGATGACTTCTAAGTAGGCTTTGACGTTGGGAAAATTACAAAAACTAGGGGCTGCGGGCGGGGGGGGGGTGCAAAGGTTTCCATTGGTTCTGCCCCTGGATAGTCCTACAACTATATTCGGTAATACGTTTGTGTTCCTGCTAAAATAAGCAATATTTCAATGCCCCCTCTCCCCCATTCCCATCCCCACAAAAACAAAAATATCTAAACTACTTAAAAGGAAATGGAAAATAATATGACGTCATTAGTCACGCGCTGGCACGTACTTGTTGAACATAAAATTCCAATTATTTGTCGTGTTTTCATTGGGAAATTTTATTTGTTTTAATTGAACTGTGACACCGAACCAAAATTGGATGACCTACTTTGGAAAGACAACTGGAAAGCGCTTCCTTAAAAGGTTTTATCCAAGGCCGGATTGTTCCAAGTTTCTAACCTGGATTTATTTCCTCTTTCTGTTTCAGAACCTCCCCCCCCTCCACCAAAATCCCTCCCATCTTTCCCGGGCCGCAACATATCTCTAACCCCGGCCCTCACCCAACTGGTGGTACTAGCTGTACCCTGCAAAACCTTTGCATAGAGTTATATCCCCTAAGGCTTGATCGGTAGGCTAGGTTTTTTTTTTTTGGTTTCGGGCATTTTCGATTTAACGCAGAGCCCAAATCGCTTATATATATATATATATTTGTGTGTGTGTGTGTATGTGTTTTTAAGACTATTTAATAGTACTAATGTGTGGGTGTTTGGAGAGGGGAGGATCCTTGTGTTAGGTCCGCCTACCATGTCACGAAGCCAAATAATCTTTCCATCAAACTGTACATTTCATGCAAATCTATTCCCGTCTTTTTTTCACGTGTCTTTAACTCTAGTACTTTGTAGCTTAACAGAAACGGAAGACATTATTACTACACTTTCAAACTGTGTTCATTTAGAATTGCTATTAATTGGAGAATCTCTCTCTCTCTCTCTCTCTCTCTCTCTCTCTCTCTCTCTCTCACTCACTCACTCACTCACTCTCAGAATTATCGGGTATTCAAAGTAAACTCTTAGCTTATAAAGTTATACTCACTCTGTGGAAATTTTCTCATCTATCGGGTATTTCCGAAGTCTCTTCATGTACCAAGATGTCATGTGTCTGTCCTTGTATAACTTTTCTCTACCAAGTGCGGCATTTTGTAATTCTGTTTTTATTTTCCCTCCAGAAATGTTCACGAGTCTATAAATAGCTCCACGTGTAACGCTGATTATTATATGATCTTGAAAAGTGGAAAAATTTCAAAATGAAAATTAAATTATAATTAGTGACATGATAATAACAAAGATAGTCCAAAAATAAAATGTAACGACAGGGTTGAAAAACTGTACTATTGTAATTTACGGTAATGTCTTTAAAATATCGATGTAGTGTAATGTGGCGCTTTCTTGTTGTTTTTAGAAGAAAAAGAAATGGGACAGCTTCTTTGACCCCCCCCCCAATAGGGCCCCAGGGGCTTGGCAGTGGTGGATTGCTCGTATCATACCGAAGGCCACTCCTGGACAACTGATACCGTTGGGGGGAAGGGTGGGGGGGGGGGACGAAGGCCCAAGACAGTGGTGTGTGAAGTGGACACGTTGGCTGCAAAAAAAAAGTTGGTGTTCTGGTCCCCCCCCACCCTATCAGGGTTTTCGTCTCCCACGTGACTTAGCAAGATCTTGTTATCTATGTGTGTGGGAGGGGGGTGGTCATTCGTTGATTGTGGACCACGGGGGAAGAGCCAAGGATGCCGAAGTGAACAAAAAAAAAAAGGTGTGCCAAAGCTCTCTTTAAGTGGTCAACACCGTCCACCGAATCACGTCTCTGGCTGACCTTTCACCCTCCTACCCATCCACCGCAAACCAAAAGGGGTTCGATTTTTTTCCTTCTTTTTTTTTAAACCCCCCCCCCCGGGTTCATTTCCCCCCCCCCCTTTTTGTTTTCTAGGTGAAACAAAGAGTAAATATTTAGTTCATTTTTTTTTAAAATGATTACAGTAATAACAAAAAAAAACACATTTTTTTCCCTCCTTAACATGACTTAAGAGTTTGTTGAATCACTCCACCGAAAGTCAATTTTTTTTTCAAGTGGTTTCCCGCCTCCTCTTTTACCCCTCCCTCCCGTCACTTTTTTTCGCTCACTCTTCTTCATCGCGAAATAACACCACTCACATTCATCTCTTCACTTACACCCCCCCTCCCCCCGTTAGAAATATTTTCTTCCCTCAACATCTTTCTCTAAAATGGAAAAAAAAAGACTTGCCAGAAATATGCATGAATGAGAGAGTGGGCGGAGTTGGTACTAAGAGTTGTAGTGGTTTCCCCTTGCTGTCCAGATTACATATAAAAACACGAAGCGAATTTCATAACGACCAGTCAAAGACGAAAGAGTGTATTCATTTCAACCACTACTTGGTCTTCGTGTTGCGAAATTCAAACATTTAAATCTCAAGTATACGGAACAAACTTGTTAGATTCATGCGCGGGCTTTTAGAAAAAAGTACTGCATGTTGGTTCTGCATTAGTGGGGCTGATAAATTGTGTTCTACTCTTGGATTTATGTCTGGCTGAAGTTTTTATTTTGTGTTAATTTGTTTTTTTTTTTTTAAAAAAAAAGTGAACAAAAAGTAAATTGGCCAAGTTTTTAAACGTGTGATTCTGAAAGGTTTGCTGAAGGGAAAACTTTACTTTAAAACTTGATTGTTGACATAGCGTTGTGTCTCTCATCTGGGAGAGTTTGCACTGATTTCAATCACTACCAAGACAAAGTTTGGATCTGTATCTCCTCCATCATGGGGGTTCAGGTAACTTGTGAAATTGTTGCCGTGAGAATGTCTAGCTTTGTTTACATGTCTCTTTTATTCTTTAAAAGTTGTTTTTTTTTGAGGGGGTGGGTCGTGCATAGGTCTGGAATGTCAGGCTTTTTGGCATCAACGTGGCGTCATTGTATCGGGTACATCGCAGTGGCGTCATTGTTTCAGGTAGCTTGGTACCACTACTTACCAGGAGAGAAAGATTTAAATACTTGTAAAATGCCACTTCGTTATACTCATTTTTTTTGTTTACACTGCTGTAAGATATTGTATGCGCTAAACGGTTATTCGTATCAATGACTGACATTTCAAACAACACATTAAGTCAATATTTATATTAAGAAATGAAAACTGTACAAATCGTTTATACAGGTGTGGAACTAGAGAGGAGAAAATTAACGATAAATCGATACTTCCGAAACTGGTTAAATCAATAAGTAAATAAATAAATCTGATGCTGTGTAGATGAGGGAGAGATGGCGTATGGTGCTGCTAGGTGTTGGTCTCTAAACTTTACGACTTGCCTCTCTCGATTTTCTTTTATATTTGCTGTACCCTGCAAAACATTTGCATAGAGTTATATTCCAATTAGGTTTGATCAGTAGACTAGGTTATTTTTAACTTCGGACAAAACCGATTTTTTCGTGATTTTTATTATTATTGTTTACGTTTGACGATTTTAAAACTGGAATACTGTTGTATTAATTCTTTACTTTCGATTTAACGCAGAACCCACACCGCTATTATTTATTTATATGTATTTGTTTGTTTGTGTAATTAATATCAAGATGGGATGTGACGGCGGCTAAAAAAATTCGCAGCCAATACTTCGTGACTGTCAGTTTTAATCTCATGGTCACTGATACAACTCTGCACACAACGGACCCCCCCCCCCCGAACAAAACAATCCCACCACCACCTGGGACATTTTTACCTACCAGTTCATCCTGTATCTCGTTTGGTTTCCGTGAAAACAAATATTACCCCCCCCCCCCACCACCACCACCAGCCATGTTGTAGCCCGGGGTCAATCTTTCATTGTACCTGCTCACACCATATCTCCAGCCCCAGGTACCAACTTAACCCTTTACCATCTGGTGGGGGGGGGTGGGGTGCGGGGGCCGTCAGATTTTAACCTCACTCACCTAGGCTAGAATAGAACATGCGCTGTACTTTAACAACACGGAGTGCGTGCGAGGGAGGGCATGGCCGAAGGGGAAATAATCATTGTCATGTGGAAGAACAGAACCATACGATTTTCTCCCCTTAACACTCCCGCCTTTCAATGTTGCCAGAGTTCACAACATAATCACAAAAGCCAATGTGGCACTCGACTTATCAACAACATGTCCATCTCACATATGCCAAGTTGTCGAAAAGTCATTACCGTATGTTTGAATCGGAATTACTTTTATCTTACATATCTGGACAGCAAATCAAATGAGTTTATACTGATGTATTAAAATCATCCAATTTCAATTCGTATTTTCTTTTTTTTTATCTTACGTATATATATATTCTCTTTGGTTCCTTAGAAGATTCTATGTTTTCCTTGGTTTAAAACCACGACCTTTTCTTGGGTGTTATTTTATTTATTTTAATTTCTTTATTCGTCGCATGTGTCGGAGTCGGATGACTCACAGACACACGTGGAACCAATGTACCTTTGTCTTTTCCCCATTGTGACTCACGCCCCCCTGTTGTTCCCGCCCCGGCAGCACCTAACGGTCGTGTCACTGCCCCCCCGCCTCCCACCTCTCTCAATCCACTACTATCGTCCATCAACCATAACACGCACCACCGCTGTGACTAGCAATTAGCGAAAACAAGGAAGCATGTGGCGTGTATTTTTTTTTCCTTATTAATATTTCTCCATTATTATTGATACAGTTCGATCGATTTGTGTGTGTCTGTGTGTGTGTTTTCAAATAATGTTACACCGGCGCCTTACACCCCCACCCCGTCCCTGCTTATTATTTTCTTGTGTGTCTAAACACGCCCCTACTCATTCAGTCTCCACCCCCTTCCCCACCCACACCCCTTTCTGCCCTTCCACCCAGAATCTCAGTGAGTGAATCCGCGTCACGTGGAAATTTAATATCTTTGTCCTTTCGCTCACAACGGGTTTTTGTCTAACAAGGGCAGTAACCCGTTTAGCACAGCCATCATCTCGAACCAAGAACGGTAACTCCCCAACAATTATAACATGTAATCTCGTGAGTGATATTTGGCGCATCATTTGTGTGTGTGTGTTGATTTTCCCGATACATTTCGCACGCACTGCGCTCTTGTGATTTGCTCTTTTTTTTTTGCATTTTCCAATGTTGTAATGTTTGTTTACTCCGGGTATAAATGGGCATATTGTTAATTTTGTCCCGTTTTGTTTCAGAATCGAGAGAGTATCGGCGCTCAGATGTTGAGCCTGGCCCAAATGTTTGGTTCTGGCACCGGGTACATGGGCACAGACAACAACAACCACACAGAAGAGGACCACGATAGAGACGTGAGTACACATTTTTGTCTTATCTGCTCACCAGGCCTCCTGCATACTCTAAACGTATGCACATACACACACATACACTTACACACACACACACTTACACACACACACACACACTTACACACACACACACACACATACACACTTACACATACACTTACACACACATACATATACACACAAACATACATATACATACACACACATACCCTTTGCACATTTGACTATTAATAATCATTTACTCTCTCTCAAACACTAACACCCGCACACACACACACATATATATATATTTGTGCATTAGGACCATTATTCAATTAGTAACCCCCCCCCCCCCTTTCCATTCCAATCTGTCGCCACTAATCCATTATGCATACACTGTTACATCCACGCCCTTATCATTAGTATTAACCCTCTCTGTCTCTAACCAACGCGTCCCATTTCTCTCACCTCAAAACAGTTAAAAAGACAAAGCATTCGCCCAAGGTCAATCCCACACCTTTGGCTGGCAACACCCCCTCCCCCCAATCCACACCCTCCCCACTGTAATGGAAATATACACTTCACTTATAAAATCTTACATAGACAAGAAGTGACAAAACACGCTGTACTTGGGCGGATAATGTTTAAAAAAAAATTGAAGAGATAAAAATGTTCTGTTTACCGCAACACTTGAACTACTTTATGAAGACGGCCTCCATATGAAGACCTCCATATGAAGACGGCCTCCATGTGAAGACGGCCTCCATATCATATGAAGACGGCCTCCATATGAAGACCTCCATATGAAGACGGCCTCCATATGAAGACGGCCTCCATCACTTACACTTCAGCTGGTGAGGGTTGAAGACGCCTCATTCTGAATGTAGGGCAACGTCTGTCGCAAGTTCAACCTGGGATGGTGGTACAGGGTGTCACGTGAATGAAAACTACCATAAAAGAAGACATTCAAAGTTAATAACTAAAACTTATATAATGTTTAGTCGTTTCTTCCCAACTTGCAAGATAAAATATGCTGAGCTATATTCCAATTTAAAATAAATACATAAATATTTTAATTCGCGTTCACACGATTAGATGCCTTAAGAAGATTTCAGATCAATGCCTTCCTTCTCTCTCCCCCCCCACACACACATACTTGAAACATTGTATCGGACCCTTTCACATGTAGTTTTTTTCAATGTCGTTAAGTTCTTAGTAGATACACTATCGATAAAACCTCCGGTTTTTTTTTATTTCCAAGCAATGTTTTTTGACGTCTGATAATTTGCTTTATCTTCTTCCCACTGTTTCTTTCTTTCACTCTTAATGTTGTGCCGTTACATGAGTACTAAATCCTGTCAACTGACACAGTACCGACCACCCACCACGCCCCCCCCCCCCTCGTGTGTCACTTTGACCACGGTCACTGTTCTCGTTGTTTACGTTTACGTTCGGGTTTGTTTACGTCGAGGTACATGCGACCTCCCCCCCCCCCACCCCGGTACAACCTTAGCCTGGTGTATACATAAACAAAAAAAAAAAGGGATGAACATCTAGTGGCATAAACATACACTTTAGTACACACACACACACTCACACACACACGCACACGCTGTATTTATTGTATTGCTGACAAGACCCACCCCTAGACCTTCTAACCCCCACCCACCTACTCTATGTATTCCCCCCCCCCTCACCTGAAATGTAGGCCATGTGTCCCCCCACCATTGTTGTTCAGTATAAATGAAGTGCCACTAGAACACTATAAGATTTGATATTCACAGGTCAACGCTCGGGTCATTATATATGTGGCTACTGTTTAGAGAAACAAACTTTTCATCATCTAGTCGACCTAATCAGTCGGGCCTCTGGTGTACCATTCTGTGGGGAGGGGGGCCCATTATGTGGTACCGGCTGTTTTCGTAATCGCGGTTCCCCCCTTATTTTGCCACCAAGCCTTACTTGTCGTGTACCCGGCATGATTCGACTCAAAAAGATTCAAATCACTGCGCCGGTTAGCAGAGAAGAAAAAAAAAAACGCGTCACGGTTTATGTAATTGTGAATCAAAATGCGTGTAATTAAATCACGTGTCCATAGATCACTTGCCTATATGCAAGATATTAACCTTTGTGTGAGGGGGGGGGGGAAATCGGTCGTCTGGTTAGAGGGGGAAATGCGGAGGCTTGCAGCCATCATGGCGTCAAAAGTCTTACACGGTTGCCTGTACCCCCCATACCCTCCACGGGGAATCATTTTTTAATCAAATACATTGTGACAAAATCTCTCTCTCTCTCTCTCTCTCTCTCTCTCTCTCTCTCGTCTCTCCTCCCACCCCACTCCCCCGGGGTTTGCTGTACATACAGAATGTCTATTTGTAAAAAAAATTTCCCCCTCCCCCCCACGCCATCCAAAATAAAGATGAAGTAGATAAATGGACGTGTTTGTAAGTTATTTAAAACATTTTGTCTCGAACACATTAAACACTAGTCGCCACAGCAGGTTCGCCATGCGGAGGGGCAGAAAATTAATGTGTGAGAACACACAAGTTTTACTTTTCTCTGATAATGGCTCCTCCATCTCTGGGGTGGGGGAGGGGGGGAATTGGCTTATATACAATAGCGCCCCTTTGTTTTTAACGTGTTGCGGGGCGCCGTGAAGATATCGTTCGGAGATATGCGGCGCCGATGTCGTGCTCCGCAAATGTTTATCTCTCCCGTCCGTCACCCACCCCCTCCCTGCTATGCGAACTGGGCCTCACCCACCGAGCTCTATATTTAACTTTATAGCGCAGTGACCAAACCACGCCCCCCTCCACCGCGCCCTTCCACATAACCCGGAAGTGTTTGTTGTTGTTGTTGTTTCCCCCCCCCCCCATACACTGTTGCCATCTCTCCCGTCAGTGGCGACACCACGTCCCACACGAGTGGGTGTTGCTGGGTTTTCTCTGAAATCCCTATTAAAAAGTTTTCCTTTTAGTACTCGCTATACCATGGAAACTTGATGCCAACTGGTCTGACCAGACACGGATAAGAATCTGATACCTTCCCCCCCCACCCCCCTTTACTTGTTTTGATTCTCATTCACCACTCCCAGGTTGTATACCAGGAAACCAATGAAATAATGGGGTGGGGGAAGGGGGTATAGGAGAGGACAGCACGTGCTAAATATAGAACAGCGACGAACTGTTATGTCTGCTGAAAATACTGTCTTGTTCATTTACAATGAAACTTTCAGTGCTTCGTAATAATAAATATAATAAAACTACCCACGCCGATAAGGATCGTGTCACGTGATTCCCCAATCTGGTTTTCTGTTGAGCTCCCCCATCCTGTCTCCGCCTATGAATTGTTTGAATGTCAAAGCAATGGTTGTACTCAACTTAGAATTAAAAAAAAAATCAATTCTGGCTTTCTTGTGAATACGATCAGTATTGAAAACAAAGTCAAACGCCCAAGCTTGAACAATGTAATCGAGCCTTCAAAGGGAAACTACTCAGATTCTAAACAAGTTTTTTTTTTGTTTTAAAAGAGCCATACGTTTAAGAGTTATCTTCTCCAGTTCCATAGTTTTACTATCGAGACATCTAAAAAAAAAATAGGTAACATTTGGCGCGAGTCGCTAGAGTGAGCAGACAATTCATTAGCCGACTCACAAACATTTTAAGGGGATTGTCTTTCCCTGTTTCAACTAGTCGATTTTTTTTTGTTCTTTTTGTTCTTACTTAAACCTCCATTGTAAGTTAAACAATAGTGCTCTGTGCACAACGGGTTGCTAAATATAGCGGAGAATTCTGAATTATAAAACAAGACAAACTTACGTTTGAGAGTATGCATGTTGAAAATGTAAATATTCGGTTAGGAGAGTTTATGCTCGGTATATCTCCTAGATGGATTCGTTTATATTAATTGTTTTTCGTCATTCAAAACATTAGTTTGGCATACATATTTCTCCACCAGGGGCAACATTTAAATGCAACTCTGCATAGTTTAGCTTCTTACGGGGGTGGGGGGGGGGTACTTGCCAATGTCTTAGTTTAGAAACGAACTTTTCCAGCTGTTATACATGTTTTTTTCTATCATTGCTTGTTATTGGAGAGGGAATGACGTGAAAGCCCACAGACCGATGACGTCAAACGCCTGACAAGGAATGCCGTGCAACCCTCCAGAAATGATTACCCATTGTTGCCTCGGCGCAGAGAGAATCGAAGGTTGAGATTCTTCGATTCCCGCAGGAGTTATTGGCCCTTGACACTTTGGGAAGATAAATTTCTTCTCCACCTCGCCTTTCTCACCCCACGGCAACCTACACAAACACATCATTCAATGCCAGATTTTTTTTTGTAAACTTATTTATTTTGTTTATTTTCCTTGTCTTTATCTCTGGCCGCATGTCAGATTAGCCTGTAAAGCCAATCAGGCATTAGCCAGGATGGAATGTTGTGATTCCGTTTAATGGCATGAGAGAGTGATAGATATATCAAAATAAAAAAAAAAACAACATTTGGCTAACCCTGTTAATGATAAAGCTTGTTACGTGAAAGTAGCGAGATTTGACATTGTTTTATCAACAACTGTGGCATTGTTTCCATAATAACAAAGCACAATATCAAATTGTTTCCATAACAACAAAGCACACTATCAATTTCCATGGCAAATATGTAACGTTAATGTTATTTATTTTCTTTTATATCGTTTAATTGTTTTTAAATTTTGTTTCAGGCTCTGATATTTGAAAATGGAAATTTGCATTCTGGACCATTGGAGGCTCTTATTCAACACCTTGTGCCTACATCTGATTATTACCCTGATGTAAGTAAAGCAAATACATTACTTTTGTATTTTATTACATTTTCTCAATCGTCAAAAATATTTTAGATAGCCTTTCTGGCAGGCCAAAATGTTTTTTATAGTCCCTTTTTTTAAAAATTTGTTTTAGTGGTCAGATTTTTTTTCAAACCAAGAAGAGGGAATCTTTTGTTTGCCAGTTGTTCACATCGTATCTTGTGTTCTCTCCCCTTATGTTGACACAAGAGTTGCTGTTTCTTTTTCTTTCTTCTTGTTTTCTTCAAGTAGTCGTCTGCTGTTTGTTGTCCAGATTGAGCAGACTAGAATGCGCGAGTGTTGCCAAAATGTCTAAAGCGATTATTATATGAGCTTTTTTTTTAAAAAAATGAGGGTTAATTTTGATAATATTTATCTGTTTCAACTTGTTTTGTTTTTTTGTAACATACCTTGCTGAATATGAAGACATATTTCTATATGTGCAACAAAGGAAAACGTAATAATAGTTTTAAAAAAACCAATATTGCAAGACGCTGCAAGTGTAATTAACTATTACTTAAATGTATTCGTATGCAGATTAGGTCTTCTCTCGTTTTGAAATGATTTCATTATTGAGCTCCCTCCCCTACCCGTTCCCTTCTTCACTCCATAATTTACACTTATTGCGTATGTCATTGGGTTTTTGGGGTCCCCTGACAGATATATTTAAGAGATAAATGCGGGTCCCTAGCCACAAGTAACGAAAGGGTCCCTATAGCGTCAGAATAAATAGGAGTTAGTATTGGAAGAAGGGGCCCCTTGAGCAGTGTAGGACCCTACAGGGCCGCCTATGATTGTACGTACTGTACATCGCATTTATTTTTATAAGTTGTTTCATAAGTACAACCTCTCTCTCAGGTCTCACCTCCCCTGATTATCTTCTGATCTTATTTAAATGTAGGCTAACTTTTAAATGCCCCCCCCCCTTCCTCGTTTTTTAAGACCCAGAGTCTCAACGCTGTCGTCGGGGTGGCCCCCTAAATAGTTGACACGTGGGCTCAAAATAGCAACATTCTTTTTGTAAACACCGCCGGGTAAGGTCCACAAAGTTTGCTCTTTTTAAAGGAGGTAAAAAAAGGCGGGGGGGGGGGTTTAGAGAGTTTACGTAGATCAGTTCTGCATTTCATAGCCTCGAGCCCGCACTGAAGGTTAGGACTAAAACTAAAAACCCTCCAAACCGGTAATCAGCAGACGTTTATCAGGTTTTCTTCCCCCACATTCCCGGGTCATTTGCAAGTCACTGATTGAAATAAATACGTTTTTTTTTTGTTTGTTTGTTTTTTCCAATCAACATTTCGCTAATGTATTCTATGAATTACTTCGCTGATTCTGGTTTTTTTTTTTCTTCGCGTAGGGCGGAGGGATTAGAGTAAATAAATCGGCCCAGCTTGTCTCAGCAGACGTGTATTAAGATGTCTTGTAAGAGGAAGGCTAGGCGCGAACCTTAGACAGGCTGATCAAATTTGAAGTTTGATTAGGACGAACTCTCTAAAAAAGAAAGAAAAAAGAGATTTACATAGGAGGGATGTGTGCGTGTGCGTGCGTGGTGTTTGAAAAGGATGCTAGCCTCTATGTACTCATGAAGAAAAGCAATGAAGAAATACGAGATCCTTTGCGTTTACTTAAGGGGGAACCCCTCCATCCATTCCCCCTTCTACCTCCGTTTGAATGATAGTAATCCTCCATCTTCTCTTCTTGTCCAGTAATGGTTTCTCCGTCCTTCACCTTTACCTGACTTTTTAAAGTTGCTGTCACAAATCTAGGTGTTCAGGGAAACTGGAACAGATCTATTTTTATCTTATGTGTTTATATGAGTTAATTACATGTCTATGTGGGCCACATTTAAATTCATTTTAGACCCACCCAAACCTAATTCGATTGAACAGTTTTAAGCATTTCTATTTGGCCTACAATTTTAGATTTTTTTTTTCACCTGGCAGTCTTTTTTGTCTTCCTTTTCTTTCTTTATTCTTGCCAGATTGCATTAATGTATTATTGTTATCTATTTCTATAAATATTTGGTTTAGTGATGTTTGAATGCTCCCAATATCAGGTTTTTTTTTTTCAATTTTACAGCGTACCTACACATTTGCATTCCTGCTAAGTTCACGTCTGTTCATCCGTCCTCACGATCTCTTGGCGGAAGTGCTGAAGGTAAGGGGAGAGAAACTGCTGTCATTGGTTTTAGAAATAAAAATAAAATTAGCACACCCATACATAAAAGAAAAAAAAGAGACCCTACTGACAGGATCTAAGAATAGCAACACAAATTAAACCAGTTGGCATGGAGGATTTCATTTCCTTATTCATGTAAATGACGTCATACTTGTGGTGGCATAATGTCACCTTAAGTTGCTGTCATGAAAAGATTAAAAAAACTGAAAGGGAAAAAAGTGAAGTGAAACAAATTGTTTCCTATTCCAGCTACAATATAATATTGTGTACTACTTACATATCCAAAGTTTCCTTTAAAAGGGAAGTAAAGGTTATATTAGTATCTAGCCATTCATTAATACTATTTTGATTATTAGTCCGAATGGAGGTTGCATATTGTTGGACATTAAAAAAAGGTTGTTATTCATTTGACCCAAGTTGTCTCAAACTGACTATCTCCTTCAAATGGAGCCCCTCTGATAGAAAATACCACCAATTGCAATAAGATAATAAACCCATCACACGTGTTTGGCAGCACTGTTTTAACCACATTTTCTGGATCATTTCTGAACTCTCCTATAAAACAATAGACCATTTGTAGTGAGAGTTCCGGATTCGATCTCCAGTGGGGGCAGAGGGTCATGGCTTAAGTCCCCCTCCATGTCTCCCGTGGCGCCTCCTTGGTCATTGCACTGTCAACTATGGTGGAGATGAATATAGGGCACTACAAAAACCATCCCATTAGTGGTTTATAGATCTAAAAGATAAACATCTTTCATGGGTTACCAGGAGTAGTTAATAATTCCACTTTATTAATATAGTAAACATAAAAATGACTATTTCCCCCTCTTTTTAATCAGCTGTGTGTGTTGCAACAGAATCTCTCAAACAGTAATGTTGATAAAGTCAAACTGGGAAAATTTGGACCTCACATTGTGAACTTACTCAGGTAATTTCAATTTTTTAAATTTTTGTTTTAATTGATCATAAATTAAATTAAACTCACTTAAAGCTGAGCAAAAGAAAATGTAGAAAATATTTTTTTTCTCACTTAATTATTTTCTAAAGCTAATAATTTCACCATAATTTATTTTTAAAACTTGTAGCGAGTGGACAGAAATGTTTCCTTACGACTTCCGCGATGAACGAATGATGAAACAGCTAAGGGACATCACTCAGCGGGTGATCGCCATTTACCCAGAATTAAGGAAAGATATCAACAATCTGAGCTACAATCTGGTAACCAAGGTAAGGGAAGCCACTGGCTCTGCTCATCGTATCTTCTCATTAAATCTGGCACAAGTGGTCTACCCTACTCTGCCCAAAGAAAAACATTTTTTTTTTTTAAATTCTGTGTTAACTCTTAAATAATCCCAAATCCACTGAAAATACAATAGAAGGTTTTTTTTTAATATAAATTTACTGTAGATATTTTTGAGTAGAAATGGTTAGGTGTTCTGGTAAATTAATAACACACTAGCTATGAAGAAATACAAATACATGAGAGCTATGGGTCAAGGTAATTAATTATTAAGGCCATTCTCTCTGAATTCCCTTATCTTCAGTTTGACCATTCCTGACTCTTGGTATTTACTATCACTCCAGCCAATTACTGTTATCTGGCAACTTGTTACCCTTGTTCACTTTTACCTCCTGCCTGTTTGGCTTATCATGTAAAGTTAAACTTGGCAGGCGTCTAACATTTGGAAGAATTTTTTTTTTGTAACTAGTGCATACATGCTATTTAAAAAAAAAGGACATGACTCTTATATATTAGTGAATCATTTGATGTAATGCTTGAACTTCAGATGTTGATTTAAATCAGTCTCATTTTAAAATCACTCTTTTATTCTTTTTTTCTGTTGCAAGTGTAGAAAAAAATGCCCATGCAGCTAAAGTTAATTATGTCTGATTTTAAGAAGAAAATGCAGACCAAAGTTTTTTTTTTCTATTCCTTGAAGTAAATTTATCTTGTGTTAGGTCTCAAGTGTTTACCTGGCAGGCAGATCTTGTCTCTCTCTTCACTTTTATTTAGGAGGCTAAATTTCTATTTGTTCTTTAGCCTATTTGGCAACACTTGAAATGTTTTCTTAGCCGCACACATTCTTCACACATTTTACTAATCAGATTATATTTTTTCTTTTAACTTTATAAAACCAATTTTTATTTAAAAAATGAATTTGAAAAAAAAGTTCCTATTTATCTTTAATTTTTAACATCAGTAAATCATCATAAAACATTTTTTTTTTTAAGTTTGAGGTTAGTTTTCAAATCTATCAAGTTTTAAACAAACCAGTGTGACAGGTTCTATTCTTTCACTCGGCTTGAAGTACTAAAGTGATCCTTATGTTTTTATTTTTCTTGTGCAAAGAAAATTTTTCGTTTTCTCCCCCAATTTTTTTTTTTTGTTTTTAGAGATGATGACAAAAAAAAATGATACCTAACATCTGGATTCAATTTGTGCATTTTTATGAATATTTCCTCAGCTGACGAACCTAAAAAGTTACGAAGAAATTTTGAATAGAGTAGAATCTGAAGAACGACAGAAGGCACAGACACAAGTTGTAGCCTCGGTAAGTTCTGATGCACAGCAACTGATTGGCTGAATGATGGTTTTAATACAAAGACATAGCCTTAGTTAGTAAATTTACTATTGGTTGTTTATTCATAATATTTCTATTCTTACAGACTGACATCATGGAATTGTGCCCCAGCCCATTGGTCCTAGCTCAGCAGTTGACTCACATTGAACTGGTAAGAACTCAGATTTGTTCTGGCCACTAATTTAAACAGATATGAAAGAACAACTATAACTAATCAATTTTCAATCCTTATTAGTGAACATTATTAGTCAGTTTTAATCGAAATCTAAAGTGAATTTCCTTATTTTGATATAATTATATCTATGAAGGTTAAACATTTCAACTACATAACTCTGGGGGCATTTTTATTTCCTTGCTCTGATATTGCCCGTTTTAAGAAATGTAATTTAAAATTTTTTTATCATAGGTTGAAATTTAATAAGTGAAACGACTATTTATAATTTCAGGAAAGACTAAGTATGATTGGCCCTGAAGAGTTCGTGCAAGCGTTCACAAAAGACCGGTGCCAGTCAGATGTAAGTATTTATTTATTTGTATTTTTTCATTATTTCGATCTTGTATGAATCGCCAAAGCAATCGTTTTTCTATCAAAAACTCTGAGTACAAATAGTCTTTAAGTTTTATTAAACATGCTTTTCGCTATTTTTCTTTAGATTATCAACATTCAGGACATAAAGACAACACACAATCTCGAGACGTACGTCCAGTGGTTCAACAGACTGAGTTACCTTGTCGCCTCAGAAATTACCTCTGTAAGTACAATAAGAGTCCTGGTCATTTCAATGACTTACTGACCTATACATTACATGAAAACGTACTCCTCCCCAAGGTAACCCCATTACTTAGACAGGATATTGATTTCTTTCATTCCAGCAAATAAAAAAGAAAAACAGAATCAAAACAGTGGAGTACTTCATTGATGTGGCCAAGGAATGCATCAACATCGGCAACTTCAACTCCCTAATGGCCATCATCGCCGGCATGAACTTGAGCCCAGTGACCAGGTTAAAGAAAACGTGGGCCAAAGTCAACAGAGACAAATTAAAAATTTTAGAGGTGAGAAAACGTTATGAAACATTATTTTCTTTTCAATTCCGACAAACCAGAATTTGTTTTTATTTTAAAGAAAAATTATCAAGATCAACTCTTCAACTTCTAGAATTATTACAGTTTTAAATCTTTATCTAAAATTTGTATTCTTTCTTTTTTTTTCATAATAGCATCAGATGGACCCCAGTAACAATTTCGGCAGCTACCGATCTTGTTTAAAGGCGGCCATGTGGAGGTCAGAAGGAGCTGCTGAGGAAAGAGAAAAGGTTTGTTCACTTTACAAGATATTTATGCTTTTAAAAAAATACTTTGATATATTTTTTAACTGCCTGGTAGATCATCATCCGGAATGTTGCATACATGGACAGTAAAAATATTCCTTCAGAAAAGTTAGTTCTTATATTTTATTTAACAATCAATTTATAATCCTTCTGTTCTGCAGATTGTGATTCCATTCTTCAGCCTGTTTGTAAAAGATCTGTACTTTCTGAACGAAGGCTGCTCCAGTCGTCAAGAAGACGGCTCTGTAAACTTTCAGAAGTGCTGGCAGATGGCCAAACAGATCTCGGATCTCATTGCCTGGCAACAGGTGGAGGTAAGCATTCCATTGTTTTCATTTTCTAGTTTTTTTTTCTCGGATGGGTTAACTCCCCATCCTGTTCTGAAAGTAGATCTGAGAAAGTAAAACTCTTAAAAATCCAAAAAAGATAATTTGGAAATTGTTGTTCTTCAGGGTGGACTGTTTAGAATAAACAAAAAAATCTTAAATGATTTCATAACATTTTTTAAAATTTTTTTTTTTCAGTGTCCTTTTGAGAGAAACAATGTTCTTATCAATTACCTGTTGACCACACCTATTTACAAAGAAACCAGTAAGTACTATACTGTTTGAAATAGTACTTGTGTTGTACGAGATGAAATGTAGTTTGGAATACAATGATACACTAAACTATATAAATCAATGTTAAACAGTTCAATCTCTTAGCTGTAACTTGAATTACATTCGCTAACATGTAATTATTATAATATCATATTATTATAAAGCAGTTTACTAGGAGCATAATATCTGATGATGAACTTGCATTTTTATGTGTTTTCGCAGTGTTATCTCTGGCCTCATATGAATGTGAGACTGCCGAGACCAGTTATGACCGAGACAGATATAAACAGATCAAGTAAGTTATTTTATAATCCACCATCTCATAAAAAAAGTTTAAATTTACACACATTTTTTATTATTAGCCTGTTTGGAAAAATTAAAGACTTCATTTGGCGGCTCTTTAAAATCATATTTCAACCTTTACAGATCACAGACCTCTTTATGACTGCCTGAAAAAGTACGCAAGACATCGTATCTGTGTATTCCTAAATCGTCCACAACATAACCGAGGAGGTTCGATGTTTTCCTTTCATATCATTGACTTGTTACATTTGCCAAGTGATGTTTGCCGATGCCGGGGAGAGTGTTGTTGTTTCTGGAACGGTGATGACGATATTGAGACCAAGCTTGGATCAACAACCCAGCGTTGTTCTTGTGAAAATGTTTTTGAGTGAAATTCACAGTCAGCTATTTGTTTCAATGGCGCCAAATGTTATTCATATCTTGATTTATTTTTTTCCCCAAACTTTTTAATGTGTGTAATGATTTACTATTGACACCGCTGGGTGGTGATTTGTTAAAACTTTGGGTGCATAAATATTTATTGTTGAAATGTTTCATTTAAAAAATACTAAATAATGATATTGGCCATTTTAGTCAATTTCGAGAGCAGATTGAAAAAAAAAACTAACGATTGAGTGTTTACTCAGGATGGAAAATTATTTTTTTAAAAGGGAAAAATTTGCTTTTAAAGTTTCAAAACTGAAAAAGTGCTTTAAATGAGCATTTCTCAATTTACATGTAAGAACTATTCCAGTGTAAAAAAAAATGGGTGTAAAACCTGAGATTTTTTTTTTTTTGTAATAAAATAGTAATGTTTTCCAATTAAAAAAAATTGAATACACATTGTTCTCATTTGATTACATTTTAAAAATTTCTTTTTCCCAACTTGAACATTGAAAAAAAAAAAGAAATTAATTTAAATGATCAATTCTTACAAGAATATTTTTTTTATCAGCCTCCACCGCTCCATTCGGTACTTGATTGATGTGCAATAAAATGTTTATTCTAATAAAATGTTTATTCTATCTTGTAAATGTAAATTAATTTTTGTTATTAGCATTTGTTCTTGTGTAGGCTTTCTTTTATTTAGCTTTAGGATATTAGTGTTGGACCATAAGTCATAATAGTGTAACGACTCTATTGTAGCTCCAAGAAATGTCACATGTAGCTGTCGATTTGTATTTGCTTTACTTGAATAAGTAAGAAAGCTCACAAGGGTTATTTTGAGCAAAAAAAAAAAACTGTTGAAGTAATACCTGTTGTGTTTTCTATAAAGACGACCCATATAACGACATATATATATATCTATATATTATACGAAGTGCAACTATGTAATAGCCCGACTCATGATGTCCATTTATGGTATTTATGTTGATTCATTATACATGTATAATCTTTTTTTTTTACCTCTTATTTGTAAAATATATTTATACACAAGTACATTATCTGTATATTTTGGTAACTGTTGAAGTTTAAAGGGAACAGGCTCAAACCAATTTTTTAACATTTCTTATTGAAATCTACAACATTGCCTTTATTGTTGTATAAAGGGTCTAGATGCATAGTGGTATTTATGGTGCCCATTAAGTGCTGTGCTTAGAAAGTAGAGACATTGCTTCTGTGAGAAGTTTTGTCGTTCTGAGTGATGATTTTTCTATATGTGAGCGCATGCATTTAATGGACGTGTATATGTGTTAGGTTTGCTTGTTAAGTTTGCGCAAGCTTTGTATTTAATGTATGGTGAAATTTTTAAAAATATGTAGAAAAGCTTTGTAGAGTTGTCATTGTTATGGTTAGATGTAGGCAAGTTTATGGTTCAATACGTTGTTCTTGTTTGATTTATTTTAGAATTTATGTGTTGACACAATATTTATTGTATTAATGCATGGTTTCGGTAATAGACAGTGAATTGTTTTAGTTTATTTAATGTATAAATGTCAACAAATTTCCTCCAAGTGCAATGAATAGTTCATAAGCTGTTATAAAATTTTATAACAATATCTTTATTTCCTTCTATTTTTTTTTTCTAAATTCATTTATTATGTTATTAAAAATCGATACATCTCTCTAATTTCAAAATGTCTTTTTAGAAAAAATTTCACTGAATAATTTAAGCGGTGTTTTCTTCTCAACATTTTTTAAAAGGGTGTTAGATTTGAACTTTTATTCCCAACTCACCACATTGGATTTGGACTTGAGTCCATGCGGAATTGTTTAAAATAGTTATGTTGGTATTTTAATTGTTGTCTTCAATGTTTTATTAGATGACTGACATCGAAGGTCAAAAGAAATCAACAACATTTAAAAGTTCATATATTTACACAGCGTCACTTTGTAAAATAATATTTATAACTGTCCTGGATAAATTTTCCCCCCCTTTAAATGACTTTTTTATTTTTTAAAGTACTTATTTTAGTATAACAGTTTTGTCTAGATTTTCAGAATGAAAAAAATGTGTTCAATAATAAATGATTAAAGTGGGACTTGCTGACTTAGTATGACTGTTCTTGTCTATGTTTTGCTTTTTTTGTCTTCATAAATTTGCCTCGCCCAAGTATACTGAAGGAGTGAAAACATACTTGGGGATCACTTATAATGGATGCATTATCTAATCCCCTTGACTTGTGTTTATCAATATATTTCAGGGGAATATTTATTCATCTTTATTAAAGTTATCATTAGCTCCATGCATATCAATTGTCACTGTGACCTCATTACATGCCTCCTATGTCCATCTATATTTTGCCCAGTATTTCTTAACGATAATAGATTTTAAGAAAATGTTTTGATATATTTTTATAAGAGAAAATTTTTTTTTTTTTTTACATTTTCATGTATCAACCTTTAACAAAGGTAGATAGATAGATATAAACAATTTACAACACAGGTCAAAAATACTTGATTGTCCAGGAAATAGACAATTTACAACACCGGTCAAAAAATACTTGATTGTCCAGGAAATTATCTCCACGTTTTTTTTTAAAAATTCTTTCAATGTAACAACCATTGTCATATCTTTGTGAAATATTTTTTTGATATTAAAACTTGAACTGTGAGTCAGTTTCGGCTGCGCTTACAATTTTATTTCTTGTTTTCTGTTGACCTTAATTTATTATACACCAGTAACTATTTGATACATATTTTTTTTATTTTGGAAATGTCATATATTTATATGATGAAATAAAATGAGTTGACAAATATTTCAATTGGTTTGTCAGATTTATTTACAGAAATATATTTACACTAAAAATGCTTAAACATAACATATAAAGTATCCATCTTGGTTTATTTTGTAGGCCTTCATTAAAGGTGACGTTAGGAAGGTAACATGTCCATGTTAAATAAATGTCTCATCGTGGGCCTACCATGTGGACAGTTCTGGAACAAATCACCAAGATATACTAGTATATATATTTTATTGACTTTTAAGAAAAAAAAGTATTTGGCGTTGATAAAAATCTAATGAGATAAAAAATTTCAAGCATGTTTTGTTTTTTAATAAAGATAAAACTGCAACAATAAAGAACTCAGAGGTATATAGACTATAGGATATAGAATCTGGATTATTAAATATTTATGACATAAAAATAGAAAAGAGGTTTTATGGGGATTGAAATAGAAAATTTATCAAACCAAAAGTAAAACAATAAAGTTCATTCATTTGACATTGATTTGATTGTATGTCAATCAGCCACTATAAAAAAATGTAATAAAATGTGTATAAACAAGGACTGTTTTCTAAAATATATACATGTATATATTTTAACTTTGCAATAAGTTTTAATCTTATGATAAATTAAGTAAAGTTTATTTATTTTTGTTCAAAATGCATTGTTTCAAGCAAAAAGAATGGACGGAAGTCTATTACTTGTAAGGTGCGAATCCGAAAGCACCCGAAGTTTTTATACATAGATGTTTGTTCAATGTATCTAACAATGTGCCTTTTGTGGGCGAAACATGTCATATATATAGATAGATTCTGATAAATAGTGACATTTGTCAAATTTAAACAAGGTTATATCCCTTAATTGGTTTTGAGATAGTTTCTGACTCATTTGTTAAAAATTAAAAAATAAAAAGTACATGTATTAATGAGTTGCAAAATTATTTAATCATGCATTATCATGGAGCAAGAAAATGATGCACAATTTCGAGAAAATCTATCACAAAAAATTGCCTAAAAATCGATTCCAAATTTTCCCCCCATGAAAATGAACATAAGTTTTGAGTCATGAAAACGGATAGAAAAAAAAGTAATACATTGTAACTGTGCAAAAACAATGTAAATGTTTTTCTGTTGGAAAACTCAAGATTTGTTGTCCATGTTACGTAAGGGGGTCATACCAAGGCTAGGGTGAAGTACTATGGCCCAGAGGTGGTCTTAGCAATATGGGACAGTACACTGGCCTAGGGCCATTGTCAAGCAGGGAGATGTGACGTTGGCTATACACAGTGAAACAATTTATCACAATGACTCCACCATGAACGGAGCCTGGGGCGTGTCACGTTGGTTGCTACCCCATTGTGCAGCTACACTTTCTAAAACTGTGGATATGGATTCAATATAAACGGATAAAAAAAGATCTCATACTGCAACAGACTTCACAGGATTGTTTTTTTCAGTTCAAGGGTAACTTTCTAAAAAAAAACAAAAAAACTCAAAACAAATTCACTATCGCTGTTTTGTGGCATGTAGTGGTGACCGTAACATAGCCAGTGGTGAGTACATTACAAACTAGACACTTACCCAAGGCTGGTCCAAGTCTCCCATGTGGTTTACGAGCTGTTGTCACAAAAAAAAAAGAAATACTTATGATAAAACTAAATGATGTACAATTATTTATGACAGAATGAAAAAAATCAATATTTTAGAATAAATTAAAAAAAAAAACAGCATTTAAATAGAAAGGTGGGTGCATTAAAAAGATGAAAATAATCCACACAAAAAAATATGGATTAAAAAAACGTGTTAGTTGGTTGGCACATTACCGAACCGCATATTCAATAAGCCTACATAACTGGAGCGACTTTAAAGTCATCCCTTTATTCCATAAGAATTTAATTCGTTTTAAATATCTAAAATTTAAGTTTGGGCCAACTATTCATAAATATCTATTTGGTTAAGACTATTGGGTACAATAATGTATTCTCTAGATATCTATTTGGTTAAGACTATTGGGTACAATAATGTATTCTCTAGATATCTTTGGGGGAAAGACGAGATGGTGTCGACATTTTAAAACCATTTACCCAGGAAGAAAAAATGTAAAAAAAAAAATCACTTACCCTTCTCATCTCTGAGTGGCTGAGAGCTGTGCCAATCATGACTGATTTACGACAGGCCCTGGAGGCAAACATCATCCTGATCCTGGTGGGCCTGCACATCACATTCTGCGACAAATAAATCACAAGGTCAATTCTATGCTCCACAAGAACAGAAGGGTTGTTTGAAATATTTGCACATTTTTTTCCAAATATCCATAAAAATATTTTTTTTTTACATAAATATTCTGTCACTGGAGAAATATTGACCCTGGTGGAAAAGTTTTAACGGTCCAATGTGGCATTAAGGGAGACAACTTCACAAGATTGTACATCAGTCTTTTTTATTCATCGTGAAAGGGGATGGGGGCGCTTCTATCACACGCCACTTGAAACTTGGCTATACAGAAATAATTCAAACTCTTGGACAGCCATTCATGCTTCTATCACACGCCATTTGAAACTTGGCTAAACAGAAATAATTCAAACTCTTGGACAGCCATTCATGCTGTCTGCACACGCTCACAGTCACTGTGACAAATATACTCTCCATGATAATAAATCTTTATTTATAACTTGCATTTAACACTTCTTGAATGCATAATGAAAACTTACTGGAGAATCAGTCAGCATAAATATCAACTCTTCAATATCTGAAAAAAAAAAAAAATTTGTGAATTAAAATAAAATGCTCAAGAAACAATAACTATTGATTGTATATTTCAATTATCCATAACGAGCAAGCCATCTCTGGCACATCACATCAACGGATTGGAGTAGATGATGGAAGGGACTTCACAGTAATGGATTAGAGTAGTAGATGATGGAAGGCATTGCTTACCAGGTTTGGGTTCCCAATAAGATATGTTTCCCTGTCTAAATGATGTATCTTTTGACCCAGTGTCATGCTGTTAATCAGGAGAGTTCTGATAGGCCCATATCACTTGCCCTAATATAAACATAGCTGCAATGTCTTGATGAGACTAAAAGGGGATGCAGTTAAAATAAAAGTTGCCGGAGTCCTCCAGGGCCATCTGAGCAGGTAAGTGTAGAGTTCAACTGTAGAGTTCAACTGTTTCTGCAGCCATGGAATATTGAAGGACTGTGCGGCTAGCACAATGCCCCACCACCTTCACTTTTACCAGATAAAGTCAGGTACCCATTTAAAGGCGGGTGGGCTTTCAGCCATACTTCTACCAGGACCTGGGATAATACCTTCAGTTCACACCAAAGCTCAAACCAGTGACCCTCAGGTCAACAGTCGATAGCTCTAAACCGCTTGACTTTAACACCCCTCCCCTCCCCAACACCTTCAGACCCCCCCCCCCCACACAGGCGCAGAATTTAAAAACAACAACATACCACCAGGGGGAGGTAATTGAAATGTTTTTTTTTTCTACAATCCTGTAACAACTACAAATGTCCACAATAAACTGGCCATTTAAAAACACTAAGGCCCGATGGGTAAGGTAGAGGCCACATTTCACCATGGCGAAATCAGCCCACTTGAAAACCCACCTTAAAGTGATTTCTGGTTTTTATCTGTTATGAAGGCTAAGTGGATGCTCTAACTATTGACTACAAGGGACACATTTATTTATGAAAACTTTAGTTTCAATATTATTGTCAAAGTAAAAAAAACTCAAAATGCAGGCTTTAACGTAAATGAGTTTAACTTACCATCTTTGCCGAACCTCCAGTTTTTACTGACAGGGGCAGAGACAAGTTTTACCCTCTGTGTGGGAGGAGCTGAAAAATTTTCATTTTTTATTATTGACTAACAAAAACAAAACAATGAAAAACATTCAGAGTTAAAAAAAAAATTGTGTATATAGTCAGCAATTTGTATAATAAATTATTTCAACAAAACAAACCAAAATGCAAGTACAGATAACGTTTCTAACACAAACCTTGCTTATCAACAATAAAGTCAAAACCATTTTTCTTAAAAACGTCCAAGTTGTCAACAAGGATGGCTTCATTGCTAGCTGTCAACTCTATGTTCTGTGGACTGTTGTGAATGTAAAAAAAATTAAACAAAGAAGTTGAAGAGAAAATACATATTAAATTAGCAGCAAGTAATGGCCACATCAAAACAGTAACATCTTAATCAAAGGGTAGGTGATTAAAGGAGGTCTGATAAAAGTACATTTATACATGTTATATTTTTTTCTATCAATGCCAGGGATATGAGCAATTTTTGAGAGAGTAACTTTCAATAGTAAAAAACTTCTATTTTTAAAGTCTACATTTTAAGTACTGCTGCGGGGCTCTGCTTTGAGAATCAGACGAACATTTAGCAATTTTGGGCCTTTCGATAATTACCATAGGGAAAAAAAAAATGCCCAAAAAACACTGAAAGAATTTAATCAGTCACAACTGAAATAATTTAATCAGTCACACCTGCGCTTATTAGAGGGATTGTCGATCAGAGATTCTCGAGTTACATACTCGGTGAAAACCAAGGGAAATTTTTCCTGGACGTCGCAAAAGTTGGTAAAAAAAAAAAGTCCCATAAGTCTACCCAGTTTTAAATGGATTCCTGAATTTAGTTGGGGAAGTAAAGGTGGCTGGATGGTGTGTTAACCACACAATCCCTGTATAAACAGGTGAATTCTACACTTCAAAGGCCCATTTATGGAAACATGAACTTTACTTTTACTCAAGCATACAAGTATGTGTTAAAGTAATTTTACATTAAAATCCATGAAAATTTTTAAATGACAAAAATTTAATACAGACACTACCACAGAATTTTATATGGATTTCGTAGACTTTGCTGATAAAAAAAAACAAATCTCTGTAAATTTTCTGCAAATTAGGAGTCTTATGTCAAATAGATGCTGAAACACTGACATATCAAAAGTGTCACATTTAATACTGGGTCAGTTCACAACTGAATTTGTTTATGACAAGAAACAAACTAATAATGAAACATAACTGAAATACATTATGTTACATAGAAATTGGCAGAAAAATATGACTTGATTTCATGAATAATAACAACGAATAATAAATGTTTCAGTGTATTAAAGTAGGTAATATCTGGTACGGTCACTGTGTCACATTTAGAAACAAACTAAACACAGACAACGTGTGCAATGAGCCGCAGATTAAGGAAAAAAAATGGATTTTACATGTACACTGTGTTTCAATAATTCAACATGTCAGGCGGTTCAGCATAAATGTCTCATTTCATTTAAATTTATATTTCAAACTTAAGCTGAAGGCCTCCCATGAAGAAAACTCAGGAATTGCACTGGTCATGTACACTGGATTAATTTTGTTTCTCGTACGGCCGTAATACATGAAATGTATGAGATGTGTAGCAGCAGCGGAAAAAAAAAAGAGCATACCTGATCATCCTCTGACTTTGTAAAACTGTGTTCCTCTGCAGCATCTCAAAGTTGTACTTCTCATCCGTGGCGTGTTGGTCGATGATGAATAGGTCGTTGGCGTGTTTTGCGATGATGAAACCCAGGTTAAACTGGACAGAAATATTTCAGATTTGACCAACATTGAAAGAACCATTCTAAATTTTTTTTGCCTCTGATGCAGTAAGAAATGAGCCAAATAAAATTGCGATTTCTTTTAATTAAATTAATTCTTATTGATTAAAAAATTTTTTTAGTGCTATAAATACAGAGAGATGTTCATGTTATTAGAATCTACTTCAAGCCATAATTACTGAAGAACATTCTAAACTTATGAAATCTGATAAACAAACTTAGAAAAATGGAAACAGTTTTTACCTGCCCCAGTATATTCATCTTTGCAAACATATCTTTGCTAAATTATTTGCAGAAGAAAATAGAATATATATTTTAATACTAACGATTCATATACTATTTTTCAAGATTATAATTACATTGTATTTTAGTTTAATTCATATTATTCCGTTAAAAAAAATGTATATTATCAGTGTCTGTACTGCTTAATGAACTAAATCAAAGAGAACCTTAGGGAACGTTTGAGTTCATCTTCAGCTGAAGAGTTATCAGCAGGATTGATTTTGGCACGAAAACATCGACTGAAGGAGAAATTTTCAGTAGAATCATTCAAAGTCAAAGCGGCCATATCTTCTTTGAGCCTGGCCATAGAGAAGGGGAGAGTTTTTTCTAATCTCTTGAGGTCTTGACTAGTTGTCGAAGGCTGCAAGATTATTTGAGCAGAAGAAATTTTAGAAGCAATGAAATAAAAGAAATCAATACCATAAATGGCATGCGTGGTTTATAGAATACCTTTAAATCGATATTAATATATTTCAAAACAATAAAGACCATTTATATAAAAATCATTTTTATCCAATAATAAGATGTTATACAATATCTGACGGTGAAATAATTCTCTAAAAGTTAATAAAAAATTTCTTTCCAGAAAATTGCTCATGTAATAACTATTGGAAAAACAGATGGTTATTAGAAACAATTATAATTGGCATGAAGCAGGTCCGTCCAGGTATAATGACAGCCCTTGCTATGCATGTTAAATTATGCTAAAACCTAACGCAGGCAGTAAATAGTCATAAATTTTGAAAACCCAAATGTCTTACACCTTCTATTATCAAGTTTAATAGATTCAATATGAAATAAATAACACATGTATATAATAAAACTCACAGAATCAAGCTGCGGATGTATTGCATGCTGTGCTATTGATGTATCATCCCTGGAATCTGAAAAACATTTAACTGATTCTGTCTGCGATTTTTCAACATCATCATGGCTACCAGAATCATCACATCTGGCTTTATTAGAAATAATTGATTGAACATCTGTTTGGTTTTCACTTGAGAGTTCATGGAAACTAACCTTGAGAAGACTGTTCTTGTTTTTCAGGTTTGGGGAAATATAAGGGGGTGAAAAACTGAAATTTTCATTAGCTGAACTGTCGCAACATGGTAAACTGTCATGTCGAACACAACAAATTTCTTCATCTTCTATGCCTGGCTGTGTAATAACCAAGGAATCATCAATGTCACTGGCTCCTGTTTCGAAGACTTCATCTGTCGCACAATTTGCCTGAGGACACTGATCGCTGTTAGTGTTAGAGTCTGTCCTATCAGAATTTTCCACGGCTGAATTATTCTCAGTTTTTGTGCTTTTGACAGAAGATATGCTAAAAATATGAGCAATGGAACTTTTATCAGATGTGTGAATTGATGACTTGGTTGAGAGAAAGCTTGAAAAACCAGATTCTGGAAAAAAAAAAATTTACCACTTGATAAAATAACAGCATACATGTATAATTTTGTACGATAAGGAAATTTAAAAACAGAACAGATTATACATCATTACTGGAGGTGGATTTTTCTTGTATGCGCTTTTTTTTTTTCCAACAACCCAAAGTTTGGTTTCATGTATGCATTTTGTAAAAACATTAATGTAGTGCATATCTTTTGAAAAACATGTCTTTAAATAATTTTTTGACAAGTGATTTTTTGATCTCTATTCTATTTTATATCTCACCTACTCTCTATTTTGTCGGAGGAGGATGGGGTGTGAGTATATAACAATAATAAAATCACAATGGTATTCTTTGAATGGATGAAGACTTATGTTCGTGATTCTTGCACTTGCAAATTGAAAAAAAAAAAGCACCATGGGAATAATTGAGATGCTGTTTATTATGAAGAATAAAATGTCAATGGGGAACAGAAGAATAAAAACGATCATTGTCACAGCCTACGCTATTGATTCAAAGTAAATAAAACTTCTAACAAAAGACTTATGTTGTCTGCTTACTTGGTTTTTTCAATGAACTGACAGGACTCGTAGGCCTGTTCCTGCTGACAGGACTCGTTGGACTGTTCCTGCTGAATGCGCTACTGAATGATCTTTTAAGTTTAGCAACTGAGTCTGATAAACTTGGTGAGTCGGTGGAGATCTATAACCAATTAAAAAAAAATTCTTAGAATAGATAACAAAAAAAGTAAAAAAAAAAAAAAAAACGGATTGACATTAATTTTTATTAGGAAATTCTAATCCTGTAACTTAGAGACGGACATAAGTTTTCGGAAAAAATTTTCGAGAGCAAAGCATAAAATAGATTCAGTGAAAAAATAAAAAGGTTAGGATTTTGAAATTTATATACTCAATTACTATTAATCTTTTATCCCTCATTGATTTTCAAACCTTTTTTATACTCTTTCAAAGAGAATCGATTTGACTTTTTTAACGACAACAAAAGATTAACAATGTATCAGTTTTAAAGGAAGAGATAGGAATATTTTAAAGGCCATTATTGCTGTATGAAACCCTTGTTCTTCTGAAAACACAAAGTAGTTTTCAAGGAGCAATAATATATCAACCATGGAGAGAGGATCACCGGTCTGGGTTATTGTGATTTTTTTTAATATGTAAATAGTTTTATGTTGTTTTTTCAAAGTTTGTATTATAACTTGAGATAACTTTTGTAGTCATTCTAAAGTTATAGAAATAAATTCTACATAATTTGGATTATTAAAGATTAGGTTATTTTTCCACTGAATTTATGCAATGAGATCTAAATACCTTATGCAAGGCTGTGTATAACAAAAGTTTTTTTTTTTAGCGAAACCAACTCAATACATATTTTACGTCTCAAGTCTGTATACCTCACACTGCAAGTAACAAGAATCTTTCATATCAAGTGTATGCCTCACATTGCAAGTAAGAAGAATGCTTCGTGTTTAAACATTAATGGATTCTTTCCTGATTCTCTAATCAAAAAATTTGTTTAAAAGATCTACAGTTTTAAATATGAGACTTTTAAGTCTAAAATATTAAAGGCATTATCATTCAAATTATTGTTTCCTTAAAACAAAAAGATGCAATTTAAAAACTGGCAAACAAAAAAATTCTTTTGTAATGATCATTATAAAAGAATGGTAAATCAGTAATTGACCAGATTTTCCTCACTTGCAAATTAGAAAAAAAAAAGATGATTTAAAAAAAAAACAACTCTCAAACCCTGGATTTATCCACAGAGCAGCCAGGGTTCGGAAAACTTTGATTCTGACTGCCTCTACCCTCTGAATTGTCTCCCCAGCTCTCTGAATTACTATTCACTGCAGATTAAAATAAAAATACAACAATTATATGACAGGAAAAAAAAATCACCAAAAAAAAACAGATCTGATGTAACAATAAATACAAAATTTTATGAAAGATTATTATGAGTGGCCTCCATCAAGCTGCTTATAATTTAAACCACAGACCAAAAAAAAAAAATTTGAACAAAATAGGTGCGATCTCATTTTAGATTTGTACTTCTGTCACGGCTGGGTGGGGTTTAAGGTAGCGATCCATATCTTCATACTGCAGCATGACCCCCCCCCCCCCGCGCATGCTTTGGGTTTGACTCCTGGCGAGTCCCAGTTACCCACACATGTATCTCTGGCTGGCCACTGCACTATGATGGGCTGTGGTGGGGGATGTAAGAAGGGGCGCAGAGAGCCAACACGGGCCCCAGGGCAGGACATCATTGCGGGCCCCTTAATAAACAATGAATCGTGAAAAAATTGACATGGTCGGGGCGGCTGGGCCCCCCCTTACAGATGCGGGCCCCCTGGCAATGACCCCCACCTGCCCCCCCCCTCTCGGCGTGCCTGGATGTAAGAAGGGAACTGCAAAAACTTTCCCAATGGTGGTTTATGGGAATCTTAGAGATAGTCGTCTCATCCTTACAGGGACTTTGGAAACAAAAAAAAAACAAATCTGTCATTTTGATTATAATAATTCTTTGCAAACATTAACTGGACCATATTAACATTCTCCTCTTCATTGGAAAAGGATATGCACTTTTTTTTTTTTTTGGAGATGAGACTAAATAAAATTTGTTTATTCATCAATAATTGAGCTTTTAAATGCTCTTCTTTATTTTTTTTTTTTTTAAATTGATACAACAAGTTTCGGAATTTATGTTCACATGGATACAATGAAGAATGAACATTACCTGGATGAGGAGAGGACAAGACATTGTTCACTCTGTAAACAGAACTTGTTGGCTCAAACATCTGAAGCAGTGACGTCTGCAACACAAAGGGGAGAGTTGCACACATAAATAAATGTATATGGTTGCATACAGTTTTTTTTTAAACATACAAGCACATTCCACATTTAGAAATAAATGAAGCGTACACATACAATTATTATAAACAATGTTCTAGTTAGTCGCTTTTTTTCCCCCACAAAATCTGAGCGAAATAAGATAACTATTAAAAGAGTAAAATTTTTGTTTTTTTATTCTTAGATCTGTCTTAAAGGGAACTAATTCCTTATGAAAAAAAAATTATTTTAAATTTAACTAGACTTGTCTGATAAAGTGAAAAAAAAAACACAACAAAAGGATCACAGTAAACCAACTTTTATGACTGCCAAGAGATATGGTTCCCCTTCTAGAAAAATCTGTCTCTTATCTGGAGTCACATTGACATCCACAGATTCTGTTAAGAGGAGAAAAGATATGATCAAAATTTGTAAAAAATTTACATAAACATGAAAATTAATCTAAATAAAATGTTTAAAACTTAATATAAGGTAAAAAAAAATAAATGAAGGAGTATAAAAACTACCTTTATCCATGGATATACACAAAACTATAAATGGATACTGATGCCTGTTGTAGCCGTGATAAACTTCATTCACTACTTTTAAAATCTGACAATAAAGGACCAAAAATAAGTCGACAATATATAAAATCCAATTAAATTACATGCTTTTAAAATCGTTCTTACAATTTATTTTTTTCACTTTTAAATTCCGATAAGAAAAAAATAAACTTCCCTATTTTATTTTTTACACCATTAACTTTCTTATTTTAAATATTAATTTAAACACTTTTTTTTAATCTGCATAATAGGTTGCCCACTAATGTTCCTCGGTTCACACTGCCACCATGGTGAAGAGCTCAGGAAAAAAAAACCATTAAAAACCCAGAAACCTATATTGACTTTCAGCTGATCATTACCTTAGAACTATCACATGGTCGTCTGTTAATAAAAATAAATTGTCTGTCCGTAGTCCCACGCCCCTGGCCATGTTCACACTTGGACACAAAGCCTTCCACCCTGAAATGAAAAGTAAATCGCAATTATAGCATTTAAAAAATGCAGATATTTACTGATTATAATCCTATGATATGCATTACAACATTTTTTAACAATGTACAAGTATTAAGGTATAAACAATTTGGATATTACATGTATCCATATTTAATTGAATACTATCTGTCAAATATTTAGCTTAATTTCAAGTACAATAAACATTTAAAAAACTGAATCTAAAATTCATTAATGGCCAACATCATTTAAAAAAAACATACAGACTTTTCCTAGTTTAAACTCAAGTACTAATAAACATTATTTACATAATATTAAAACTTTTGCAGTAATTCAACTAAGAACTACTACAAGATAACAGAAAAAATAATTAAAAAAAAAAACAGTTTTAAAGCAATCATGGAATTAGTCTATTTACTGAAATTTGATTCCAGGCTTCTGTTGGGGCTTTATCCCATAATCTTCACATATGTCATCTCGTGCCTCCCACTGTCGGAACTCAAGTAAACTTGAAAGCTGATGTAAATAGAAGTAAAAAAAAATTTGTGATCATTTACCAGGATTGAAATATGACGTGTTGCTAAATGAATGAAAAGTACTGAGTACTGAACACAGAGGCAAATTATTTTCTTTTAAATTTAGACTCTGATTAAACTAAAATAAAAAAAAAAAAAAATTATAAATAAACATTTTTCGCTACTTAGTTATTTGTTCTCATTTTCAAAACAAGCAATTAAGCCTGTTCCATTCTGGACACAGGACGTGTTAGCGCATTTTCATCAGTACGTTTGTTATCTTTCAGTAAATATTTGTAAATTTTGGAAATGTTTATAAATTCAATTGTGTAATGCATATATCTGAAAAAAAGATATTAAAAGGACAAGTAAGTCATGTTGAATAACTGTTACAAAAATAAATAATGATTACGCCCCTTTGATTAGCTTTTATTATTTATATTTAAAATATAAGCAAAACGGTACATAACAAAGTCTTATATTTTGGCCCTGAGAGGTCTAATCGCGAAATGGACTTTTGATGTATACTTGGCAGGCCAAGACCTACACAATGATATATACATCATGGGTCTAGGACTTATGGTTGCTGAGATATAGGGCGGTCCATTATTAATATAGCTTATATAGTAAAAAACGGTACTTTATAAGGCCCCTTTTACGGCCCTGAGAGGTCAGATCGCGAAATGGAAAAAAAGTCATTTCTTGGCAGCCAAGACCTACACAATGATATATACATCATGGGTCTAGGACTTATGGTTGCTGAGATATAGGGCGGTCCATTATTAATATAGCTTATATAGTAAAAACGGTACTTTATAAGGCCCCTTTTACGGCCCTGAGAGGTCAGATCGCGAAATGGAAAAAAAGTCATTTCTGGCAGCCAAGACCTACAAAATGATATATACATCATGGGTCTAGGACTTATGGTTGCTGAGATATAGGGGCGGTCCATTATTAATATAGCTTATATAGTAAAAAACGGTACTTTATAAGGCCCCTTTTACGACCCTGAGAGGTCAGATCGCGAAATGGAAAAAAGTCATTTCTTGGCAGCCAAGACCTACAAAATGATATATACATCATGGGTCTAGGACTTATGGTTGCTGAGATATAGGGCGGTCCATTATTAATATAGCTTATATAGTAAAAACGGTACTTTATAAGGCCCCTTTACGGCCCTGAGAGGTCAGATCGCGAAATGGAAAAAGTCATTTCTTGGCAGCCAAGACCTACAAAATGATATATACATCATGGGTCTAGGACTTATGGTTGCTGAGATATAGGGCGGTCCATTATTAATATAGCTTATATAGTAAAAACGGTACTTTATAAGGCCCCTTTTACGGCCCTGAGAGGTCAGATCGCGAAATGGAAAAAAGTCATTTCTTGGCAGGCCAAGACCTACAAAATGATATATACATCATGGGTCTAGGACTTATGGTTATTGAGATCTAGGGTGATGACAGACAGACAGACAAAACGGGGACAATAGAGCATTTTTTTTCGAAAATGCTCTAAAAATCTGACCATAAAATGTCACTTTGGATTCTTAAGAATAACAGATTTTATTTTTAATTTAATTAAGTCATAATTTTTTTTTCCACCATTTTAAATGTTTTCAGAATACATTTATTTTTACTGGATTCCTTTTAACTGTAGTGTAAAGTTGGGCAATTCATTAAACTTTACCAACAAAGTTTCATAATGACTCATAAATTTCTAGACAACACAAACCTGTTTGGGTCCAAAAACGTTACTAATGTTATCTCTCAACAAAACATTGCCATTGGTTGTAACTACAGCACTGCGACTTCTGAACATAACAAATGGAAAGAAATGAAACAATTCAGAATTTAAAGTAAAAATTAAAAATCAATAAACGTCAAAAAACAATGATATTCTTATACTGCTGAAGAAATACAGACTCTATTTTACTCTATTTCACTTTTCAATGTTTAAATATTTATTCTACAAAGAAATAATCCATTCTGAATGAAGAAAAACATTGGAATTTAAAGAGAAATTTTTACTATTTTTTCCCCCATTAAAATGGGTCTAAGAAATAGTTATTACATTTGAAGAAATGCTGGCTCAACTCATCACTTTGCATTAAACTAATACTCGAAAGCTTTTAATCCAGACTGGCTTGACCCAGGTCTTGGGCCATAGTAGTATGGCTTAAAATGCTTCTTGCTTAAATATATATAAACATATGAGCGTTGTGCTAGCCGTTATTATGCCAAGGCTAAAGAAAAATTGTATCTTCCTCGATGGCCCTAAAGGGCTAATGATACTTCATTAAATGAAGTGTTTAGATTAATAGTAGCCTAACCCAAGAAGTTGGTTAGGATAGTATGGCTTAAAAACGCTTCATTTATCTTATTTGACAGCTATAAACTCGTCTGAGTATGTAGCTCACCCTTTGCCAGTTTGGTGGAAGCATGAGACCCTCACACCTGTGTTGATGATGCAGTACCCATTGAGGACCTGCACTAGCTTTGCGAATTCTTTCTTGAGATTTTTTTGAAACTCTTTGTATCTTACAGGCAGAGTGTGGAAGATATTCTGAATAAGTACTGTGGTGCCAACCTAATACCACAAAATATTTGGAACATATTCTATAAATTAGTATTTGCGAGAAAAAATAATTTATATATTTTATTTATTTCTTTAAATAAATTTTAAAATTATATTGAGCAGTAAAAGGTTTTTTCTTTAAATTTTTCCTCAATAAGAATATGTGAGCCAGATAACAGCTTTTAATTTTACTAAGTTTTTTCCCACCTCTTATTTTTGAATACTACACAGATTACTAAGTTAAGAATGAGACTTAGGCTTACCTGACGAGGGGCTGATCTTCTCGATACTATCCTACCATTGAGGTCAAATTCTAGCTTTGTGCCAACTGCTGCTGTCTGGTGTCTAGTCACAATGGTCATATTGCTGTTTTCAAAAATACCACAAATAAAAAACATCCACCATTCATTAACTTTGTGACTCATGGATTAGAAAACATTTAGACTACTATTGGTGCATTACTAACATAACTGGCTGTATCACCAAAATTCTTTGATTAAATGTTTTTTTTTTATGTTTAAAAAAATTGTTGAACATTTTTAATTTGTACTTTGACAACTCACGATAGCAGTCATAGCAGTCTATATAGCAGTCTCTAGCAGTCTATATAACAGTCTATCAATTAAGTACAGTTGATTTATTTCCACTAGTCCAAAAATATTAAATCTTTTTTTAAACAAATATATACAAAATACATAAATATGGCAGTTTTATTTTTTTTTTTAAATGAATGAAATAAAAATAATAATAAATCAAAAAAATTAAAAAAGGTAAAAAATGTGGTATGGGCTTAAACGTGATTTACTAATAGAGAGTAAATGGAGAATCACAAAAGAAAAATATAATCCGCTTAGACATGCTATCAAATTGCAATTTGAAATATTTTGGCATAAGAGAGCTTCTAAAAATTGAACTGCTGTTCTTTTGAAACAATAATCAGGTCATACAACATAAAGTATGTTACTTCTATTTAGCTAGAAATTCTTAAAATTCTACCAGCTCAATAGAGAAAGACCTTTTCTTATGCAGTTTATAAAAAAAACATAAGCTTAATAGATTGGTTGATTTATTTATAATTAGTTTTTAATCATTTTTTTTTTACTTTATGAAGAATAGTTGATATTTATATCTATGGTTAGCATTGCCCCCCCTTTGTTTGTTTACACCAAGTATTACTGTATATGGTGATTCATCAAAAGACACAATAGCTGACCTCAGTGCACACAAAGAGCTCAAGGCTTCTCCCCTGAATCCAAAAGTTGTCACATTCACCAAGTCCTCAAAGTCTTGAAGCTTAGACGTATGGTGTTTTAATGCTGTTTTGTAAAAAAAAATAAAAAAATTAATAAGAAACCTAGAGAGTTACATATACATTTGAATGAAAATTAAAAAATAGAAAAGGTTCACCAACCCCTTCCCAAGCTATATCTAATATCACATGGACCATTCATTTCTTCACCTTGGCCCAAATCTTGTTGTGTAATGTACATACAATGACAAGGTCTTATTAAGATACAATCATAGCTTATATGGAAGATAGTGACAAATATCTCCAATTCATTTTGCATAACACCTCTTTTACCATTCATACCTCATTTATGGCATTAGACATACAACTTTTTTTTTAATAATGGAGGTAAAGTGTTATTGAAACTTTAAAAATCAAAAACTTCCATAGTTTAGATTACAAGTTAAGAAAATTATATTAAATATGAAGAAAAAAAAACATCCATGTTGTACTTACTTAAGCCTTCAAAATTTGCCTCATCCACACCATGGCCATTATCAGAGACCTCAATACTCTCACTGCCGTACTCTTTCAATTTTATTTCTGAAATAATTTGCAAGTGTACTGTTGTTCTGATAGAAAGGCTTAATACACAACACAAGTGCAATTCAAATATATATTTATTACAAGTTAAATGGGCTGAAGACATTTTGATTAGATAAGTTTAGAAGTATCAGTTACCAACAGTCGTGGCTCCGGCATCAATGCTGTTTTCCACGAGCTCCTTGACAGCGGTTGCTAAGGTCAAGACAACCTGACCAGAACAAATTTTATGGACTGAAGTTTTGTCTATGGCCTGGATAGTTTTGGCAGTTGGGGTAGCAGAAAGAAAATCACCAGTGGTTTCTCTGTAAAGAAAAAATGTTTTTCATGTGTTTTGAAAATAATACATCATATGATGTCCACTACGTACTGACAAAGATATAATAAGGTGGTGGGCCTATTGTTTTTCACTTGGTGGACTTTACACTATAGCCTACTAGATGAAAAACTTGCTTGACAGGGTGACATAAATGTTCCCCAATATATAGATAAAATATGATTTGATCAATCGTGAAAAAAAGTTATTTAACTTTGAGTGGACCAAAAAAAAAGAAAAAAAACTGTATATTGATATTGACTGTTTTTTTTAATTGACATTCTGAGTATTCTCTCATTACAAAAAGATGCATTACAATTTATGACAATGACTATAAACAAAATTCTGTACCAATATGTTTCTCAATGAAACTTTGCCAGTGACAGTGTATAAATAAATGGTATTTATAGTGGCAAAACAAGTTTAATCATTAACAAATGAAATCTTCATAATTGTATCATATACTTTTGGTAACAACATATTAATATTACTAATATTAGTGTTATGCACAAGCATCAACAGCTTACAAAAAGATGTAAAACAATGCTTAAGAAATCAAGGTAATTATTCTACTTAGAACATAAATGTCATATCTCAGAAATATCTTTAGAGGCATACACAAAATAAGCGTCCAAAGTATAGTACCTTCAAACATTTTCAGTCAACAGAGTCACATCACACATTCAGTGATTCACTGTGACAATCATCGACAATGTTGACGTTGTAAAATGTCTGATTTCCAGATACCTACTTTAGTACTTAGCTACTAAAACTACTAAGTTTGAAATTCAGACATTGTGCCATAAACCAGTTCATTTATTGTATCAAGGCCATTACCCTACAATTTTTAAGTCTATGCTTTGCAGTAATAAATTATATGCCTGTTTTCTTTAAATGTTAGCCAGTAAAAATTCCACGGGGAATGATTAAAAAAAAATACGAAGTGGCTACGGCACCAGCCAGTTAGCTTATGAAAGTCACTGACCTATAATCATCAAAAGTTGCAATTTTAAAAAAAATATTTTTTAAAATATTTAAATATAGGGTTAGGATTAGGAATAGGGAAAGGGTTAGGGATATGGTTAGGGTGTGGAGCAATATCTATGGCTGGTACTTGGACAAAAATAATAAGAGTTCTGACTAGCTGGTGCCGTAGTAAGTGCGAAAAAAATATGCTCTGCTCTGCTTCTGTCTCTAGTGTCTGTTATGTTTAAATGATTAAGTAAAAAAGTCATTCTGCAAATCATATAAATGCTAAATAAATGAATGAAAAAGTTCATTAATCTTACATAAATTCAGTGTCATTTGTTTTATCTATCATAAGAGCTAACGAATCTTCAGTAGATTCAAAGTGGGTTTGAGAGTCAAGAAAACAATCAGCCATCTTTGTTTACACGAGCTCCCGCGGTATCTATGTCCTTGACCTTACGAAAGTTTCACACAAGTTGATTTTCATTATAAAAAGGTGAAATTAAAATATTTCTTAATTTTTTTAGCATGTTTTTTATTTTTGTGTGTGAAGCACGTTTTTATTTTCGATAGAATGCTCAGTGAAACAGATAAAAATTACATAAATTTAATGGCTTGAGCGGATTTATTTAGCTGTTGTATTAACTCTAAAAGTTACCAAACTAATCAATATATAATAAGCTTGATGAAAGTAGATCTATCTGAATCTGTACTAACACTATATCGTGCAATACACCCAGTGCCGTAGAGAGGGGGGCAGGAGGGCAAATTTCCAGGGGCCCTGCGTGTTTTAGGGGCCTGGTCTGAGCTGGCCAATCAACTTTTGAAAATATTATTATCAGCACGGGGGCGGGGGCCCGTGACAGCCCTGCCAAGGGGTTCGAAATTTCTGTCGGTGGGCCTGAATACACCAAACAATTCAATATAATTCAGGGCATGGGCCCTGGTCGCAGTAGAAAAATGTGTGCCCCCTTCAATAAGAAAAAAAAAAAGACATGGAAAATAAAATTATAACAATTATACACGTTTTTCACCCCTCCCTCCTTGCCTCACAACACCTCTGTTGTGTGAGATCACAGGGCTGCGTGCGTGCTGTTTAAAAGAAAATCTACAATTAGATGAGTCTGACTTATATAATTACGACGATTTAAAAAAAATGTGTAATTTGTGTAATTATTTTCAAAGTTTTCCACCAGAGGAGAAACAGTGACAGTTACCACCTCCCCTCCCCCACCTCCCACCCATTATTACCAGGGGTACCGAGTTGGCTCTGAAGTCCAATGCTACCAGGTGAGCAATTGGTACTGGTGCATGAGTCTTATCAGCACGCATTAATTAAAATAATGAGACAAGAGATTAAAAATCAATAAATAAAAGAATAATAATAATAATAATAAACGAACAACGAAGAATTAAATTGAATGAAAAAAAAAATGTCTTTCTTATTTATCGGGTGTACAATTAAATATATTGTCAACATAGAAACTCCTTTTAATGCACTTGAAAAATTAGTAAACGTTGAAACTACGTTGGTGAAACAAGGTAGCTTTCTTTTTGATTACTTCAAATTCTCTTTTTATTTTCATGTTTAAAAGTAATATATATATTAGGGTGCAATCACCACAATAGAGGAAAAAAATTGATTGTTTGTTTTTGAGCTGTCTATGTTTCTAATTTGTTCTAATATCATTAATAATAACTTTTGTAAAATATTTTTCAAATCAGAGTTGATTTAGAGGTTCCCCCTCCCCCCCCCCGCCCAAGAAATCACAAAACATGTAAAGAAAAAAAAAGTTTATTCTAGCCTATATAAAAATTACATTAAAGTATTTAATTATTTATTACTGTTGCATTTAATTCAGTGTCACTTTGTTGCACGTTTGTAAGGTTTACGCACATTTGAGATGTTTTTGCGGTCCATTTCTACCAATTGAAGAATGTTTTGAAAATGTTCATCCGTTTGCGCTGCTTCAACAAAGTCAGATGCCAGTTTCACTCCTCTCTCGGCACAATCGTTAACAACGTTAATAGCAACAACATTTTCTGCCCTGGCAATGTAAGAAGCTGTTTGGCACCAATCATCAACAGGCAGTTAGAGGAATCCTGTGTCCAGTTGAAGATTGTATATAGTAAACCACGAGTCAACTCCAGCCAGATCACACAACCGAGTTTTAGAATCAATTGATTGGAATCGTGGTTTTCCCCAACCATTTCCAAATCGATTCTGTGGAGTTTGGAGGGCAACCACTGGCCGAAGCCTTAACAGAGCATCTGCTAGAGCTCGCTTTTCCAACACAGGTACTTCATTGCTGAACAAAGCAAGTGGGATCATTTCAGCAGTGAGGTACCACAGATGCCTATTCAGGGCACGGATTGCTGACTTGGATATGTCTCTGTTGACATCGTTGTTATCCAAAAGTCGCTTGTATAGCTGTAGATCATTCCATGGTGCATCATAACTCTTTTTGCAAGTGAGCCACCACACGACATAAACATGTGTTACAAATGTACGAATCTTTGGCACTTGATCACGTGTGGTAATAATACCTGGAGGCAATAATTGAATTTGTTTCTCACACAGTGCAATCTTGAGGCAATATATCAGCTTTGCCATCCATCGTGCTTTGTGCAGGGCACCTGGTCTTTTAAAGTTAACCTCCTTATTTGTAGCATTCAGGTAAACAAGGGACAGCTTAAGGAATTCGTGGTAGTCGTCTCGCAAGAATTCGGTTTGTTTACTAGAGTTGGTATGTGCAATTACCGCATCTCTCATTATCGTCAGTCGCTCTTGAGCCTTCAGATCATGATCAGCTAACGTAAACGAACTACAAACGTGAGACCAATCATGTGCCACCAACTCCCAATTACTTCGCAGCTTGGTGAACAAAGTTATATCCGGGGATTTGGAAACTTCTATTTTCATGTCTGCAAACACATGCGAGAGGATAACTTCACCAATGTGATGGCGACAACCTGACCACAGAAGAGCACGTTGCAGCATATTTTGTATGGCAATGCAGGCAGCAGTCTGATGACCAGTGTTTGATCTTGTTGTGTCGAATGTCATCTTAACGATACAATCATTACAATGCCACTCTGTCATTAGCTTCATGGTTAATTCTGCAATTATTTCACCAACGGGTTTCTTTGTTGCCTTGGCATAATTTGGCACTCCTAGAAGTTTCAATTGCTTTGCATCACCGACAACAACTGTTATGCGTTCTTCAGTGACACGATGATTTTTTTAGAGAAGGTGTCAGTTTGCCATCCCAGTGGAGAGTGCAGAGTTTGGGTGGTTCCCAGGAGTCGTGGATCTTTGTAGATATCTCACTTACAACTTTGCGACGTGAACGATCTGCAGTGGCATAGGAAGAAGCCACCATTAATACATCACCCTCAGACTCGCTAATAAGGCCCTGTGTGAAAGCTGCCTGCTGTGTTGGTGTAATCTTTAATCTTGTCGCTAGTGACACAAGATTTGGTCGGCTTAAAACATCTGGAGGTACAAATACTAACGCTCCTGTTGGCTTTCTTCGCTTTTGCAATGGCATTATATCGTCCGAACAGTTATCAACAAACTCAATATTATCTTCAGATTTAGAAGTAGAATCATCGGGTTCGTCACTGCTACCCTCGCTGGAAGGCACTGATATCGTTGAACATGCTGCATTTTCTTCTCTTGCGCGTTTCTGACGTTCCAATGTTGCGACATCTCGTGAATGGCGTCGAGCGACTTTTTTTGCAAGTGTTTTGTCAAATGATCCAAAGCTGGAAGACCTGTCTCCTTTCATAGACCTCAAGAATGCAAGATCTTTTGCATTCTTGATAATAGTCTCGACATTTGGTGGCCACAGTTGAAAAGTTGTTGCCAACATAGATTTCATTTGTTCCAGTTTACGTTTGGTGGCTGGTGTGTTTCGGCGACTTTTATCAATTGAACGAAGTTTATTGTATTCATCAAGAAGCTGAACAATCTTCTCACAAGCTCTCCTCTCTCTGTCACCATTGGAATGTTTGCTTTTTCGTAGAAAGCATTAACTTGATTCAGGGTCAGCCAGCATTTCCTTAGAAGGTGTAAACATTTTATTGTTGTTTTTCATATCATTTCCATGTTCTGATTTTATAGGTCGTGTGTATCAGAAATTAAAATAATATAAATAAAGAAATTAAAATGCTTGCCTTGGTCATCAATATGCGGTAAGGAAAAGTGTTGTTTTTGCTAATAAAATGTGAATTTTAAATTTTATTTCTAGCACAACTGCTTATCAAAATCAATCATAGCTACCAAACATTATAAAACCAAAGACTATAAAACAATTTATATAGCGCTTCACTTTTTGTATGTAAGTCTGTAAGACTTTACAAGAAGGATGGTTTTATCTAGTTTTCGCTTAATTATGCAAACTTTGTTGAAGTCCGGGGGACCTCTAAATGTTGTCAAATATTTTATATTTTTTACACAATGCTTTTTTTGATCAATGGAACACATTTAAATAGCAGATCAATTATAAAAAAAATTTTTGGTGATGCACCCTAATATATATATATATGTATGTATGTATAACAACAACTAATTTTTGCAAGGAGGAAAACAAAAAGAACTACGATGGTCGTGTGGTAAAGCGCTCGACTGTCGACCTGAAGGTATCTGGTTCGATCTCCGGTGAGGACCAGGTCTTGGCTCAAGTTCCCGATATATCTTCCGTGGTGTCTCCATGACCATTGCACTATCGGCTATGGTGGCGGATGAAAGATGGGCACCATAAAATTGTCCCATTAGTGGTTTGAAGGATCTAAGAGATTTCATCTCATCCTTACAGGGACATCACACACACACACACAGCGTCATTCACTGATAATTTTATGATCATTCATCCTACTACATAATATACATAATTTATGAAGTACTCTTAGGTATATCTGTTACCGGCAAAGTGTGAAATGCCTAGGCAATGTATAGAATGCCTGGTGGTTTTAGGCAAAGTATAAATTTTTTAAATTTTGCATACTTTTCCTAGGCATTCTAAACAATGCCTAGGCATTGTATAGAATGACTAGTGTCGTTTTGGCAAAGTACAAAATTTTTAAATTGTGCATACTTTTCCTAGGCATTCTATACAATGCCTAGGCATTGTATAGAATGACTTGTGTCGTTTAAGAAAAGTATCAGAAAAGAACAACAAAAGCCTTTATTGATAAAAACGTATTTAAATATGAAATGAATGCAAAATAAAGCATATGATGTTCATACCGGAAAAAAACAACGACAGCAGAGCTGAGATTAGGGTATTTGCTTCAGCAGGTAAGACTGGATTCACACTTAGAATTGTACTGTACTTAATTTTCTTCTTTCACACAAAACACTTCGTATTTTGATAATTTGATCTGTCATGTTCATATTTCACGAATTAGTGAAGAATTGATAAATAATAAAAAGAAGTTGTTTCTGGTAAAAACAAGCAGAACACAACTGGAATGAGTTACTAGTTGCAGCAGGGAAGACTAGAAAGACATTTTGAATTGCATTTAATTTTCTTTTTCAAACAAAGATACCTCATAGTTTGGCATTTCGTCTTGCATATACATATGACGAATCCTTGGCTACTTCTTGTAGACTGAGAAGTAGCAGAAGATCGGAGAGCTATTTCAAGGTCAGGAACGTCTTCCGCTTTGATTAAATCTTTTGGACATAAGTGAATTCTGATCTGGCATATAGTTGCTTGAAGATTCCATGTGCAGTTCCAAGGCGGTAAAAGCCATCTTCTGTCATGCTCATAACAACTGCCAACAGATTTCGTGAGTCTCCCTGCCCTTTCTCAACATCGGGAATCGGAACTCGCACAGTGGTTCCCAAAGGCGCAGGAGGAAATTTTTTGTCCGAATTCGAAGTAAGAACATTGGCTCTTAGGAGCTCCCCCTGGTCGTCATTGTTGTCTCTCCTAAACGATCAGTTGTCGCCTCCCGGTCTACTTCTAGAGTCGTCACACCTTTACTGTTTACTACTCTATTGTTTTCTGACCACCTTGTCCTAAGTCGTCTGTCAACTTGTCAACCATTATTTGCATTACTCCCAGGGGGCCGCATCTGTAAGGGGGCCCGGCCGCCCCGACCATGTACATTTTTTAACGACTCATCGTTTAAATAGGGGTCCGCAATGATGTCCTGCCCTGGGGCCCTAGTTGGCTCTCGGCGCCTCTGATTACTCCTATTTCTGATATGTCTTCTTATCTTACAACGTCGAGGGGGATTGTGTGTCTTTAAATCTACTCTACTTCCTGACAAGGCCAATTACATACTTTGCTGAACGGGAACTCGGCATTTTATAGAATGCCTAGGCAATGTATGAAATAGCAATTTATTTCATACTTTTCCTGAAAAATTCATGCATTCTATACATTGCCTAGGCATTCTATAGAATGCCGGATTTCACACTTTGCCGGTAACATATCCATGGTGGTACTTGTAGGACTATATTATTTTGTCCTCTATATACAGACTACATCGGTCAGTGGTTGTAAAACATACAGTCAGGTTAAAAAAAAATTTATTTGATTTATAACCTTATCATTGTACATGTTTATTTATTTATTTGTATTGAATTATATTCTGAACGGGGATGGTGGTGGTGGTGGTGGTGGTGGTGGTGGTGGTGGTGGTGGTGGTGGTGGTGGTGGTGGTGGTGGTGGTGGGGGGGGGTTCACATATTATAAAACGCCTAGGGGGGAGGGGGGCGGATGAAAAGTTGTTAATTTTGTTATATTGTTATATCACACTCAAGTGTTAAATAAAGTTATATTATGAGGGGAGGGGGGTAAAAAATTGAAAAGTTATCATACAAATTCTTTTCATTTATGATTAGATAAACTTAGCTGCATAATAATAAGCAATAAAATATTTGAACGTTATTGTTTAAAATTTAAGCTTTTAAGTCTCATGTTTTAAAAACCACAGAAACTATTTTTAACGGTATATTAAAAAAAAAAAACAATAACATTATAAACGACTGTTGTCTTGCGGTATATAGCGACTTAACAGTTGATCTAGAGGTCTTGGGTTCAAACATAGGAATTTTTTCAGGTCATGGTGAAAGTTCCCAAGTCCAGACAACTTTGAATGGGTACCGGACATGTTTTATGGAAGTAAAGGTGGCCGGGCATTATGCCAAACACACTATCCCTTATATGCCGTGGCTACAAAAAACAGACGAATTCTACTAAAAATTTTTTTTTTTAAATTGTAAAAAAATTGTTTCAATAAGTTTTCAGTGAGTGTGAGTGTAGAGATATGTGGACTTAACTGTAAACATGAAAATTTTGATGGTACTATACGAAGATGTTGATGATACTACATGAAGATGTTGATCGTACAACATGAAGATGTTGAAGGTCAACATAAAGATGTTTAATGGTACTACATGAAGATGTTGATGGTACTACTTGAAGATGTTGATGGTATTACTTGAAGATGTTTGATGGTACTACATGAAGATGTTGATTGTACTACTTGAAGATGTTGATGGTATTACTTGAAGATGTTTAATGGTACTACTTGAAGATGTTTAATGGTACTACTTGAAGATGTTTGATGGTACTACTTGAAGATGTTGATTGTACTACTTGAAGATGTTGATGGTATTACTTGAAGATGTTGATGGTATTACTTGAAGATGTTGATGGTATTACTTGAAGATGTTTAATGGTACTACATGAAGATGTTGATTGTACTACTTGAAGATGGTACTGATAGGGTGGGGAGAGCATAGTATAGCGTAGTAAAATATGCCACAAAATGGTGTGGGGGAAGGCGGGGGGGGGGGGGCAGAAGGGCAGTTCACCACCAAGTAATTGTTTATGTCGATCAAGTAATGAAGACTTTAGAAATGTCATCACACAGTTCTGATATGAACAATTGAATATTTTTAAACTATTGAAATCATTCAATGAATTTCTAGTTTTTTTTTTCCCATTTTTATTTGCATATGTTTTCTTTTCTTATTTTGATTGAAGTCTTGAAGTTATTAAAAAAAAAAAACAAACAACAACTTGACAAGTGAGTGTGGTCAGTATGAATCAGCTGATATCTGACCAGCTGGCTGTAGATATTTATGTCAACTATGTCAGTCTCGGACAGGATGTCAACGTTTTTGGTCAAATGACCAACATCCTCACCTGGGTCATCTTTATAAAGTTAGTCTTTAGAGTAACGTCCAACGTTAGCTTGCTTGGACTGACTATCTCTGACCTCTTCTCGTTGGTCACCCTGTTCTTCTTCATCGTCTGCCAGACGCCCGATTTTTACCATCTGACCTTGCCCTTAGAAAATTATGACGTGGCGTTTCTCACGGTGGGGTTCGCAAACGTGGCCTGCTGCTCAACGGCCTTCTTCCTACAAGAGCGATGCCTCAACATAGCCTTACCTTTACAGGTCAAGGTCGTTCTTTGGTCAGTTCTAATCGTGGCGTGCATTTCCCCGTGTTCTAATGCCAGCGTTCTCCTCATCCACGGTCCGGTGAGTGTGGAATTCCGTTTTGAGCCATTCTGGAACAGGGCGTTGCTTGGGATTAGGTGGAGTCCGTATCGTCTGCTGTCAACAACATCATCACTGTTTCAATTTTAATCGTCATTGTCGTCTGCACTGCCTTCATCATAATCTCAACACGAATAACAAAAATGGCGGAAACTATCAGCCACCGCTTCCATCCAAAGTGACCATAAGGTAGAAAAAAATGGTGCTGCCTTTTTCGGCCAGCTTTATCGTCTGCTATCTGCCGTGTAAATTCGACTTAGCCTGGTTGCTGATTGACCCCGAGTTTACGGTTCAACGATCAACAGTGCAATCTTTTCCAAGCGTGTGTGTGTGTGTGTGTTTGTGTCTGCGGAGTACTTCGCGGAGTCAGTCGCCCATCATGTTTTTCTACAAGCAGCAAGTATAGTAGCATGGTGAGACGATTGCTTCAATAGTCGAACCTCATGTCTTCTTTATGGCTGTAGTCTGAAAACACCACAATTTAACTCCACTATTTAACACCACAGTTTAACACCACAATAGCTTAACATTATCTGTTTAACAAATACAGAACTTAAAATTATGTTGTCGGGTGTGTTCGTTAGCCTGACAAGAAGTTGGGCAATCAGTGCATGCCATAAAGAATTTGTTCGCACAAAGGATATCCTTTATATACATTATTTTCACATCTTAGAAGCTGTGGTGCCATTGAAGAAAACTTCACTCCTCCCCTCCCCCCTTTACCCGGGGGCAAGGCTTAATGAACTTTTGGGTCTCTCAACAAGGGGGAGGAGGCGGTGGGAGGGGTGTTTTTTTTTTTGGACGGCTCATTAAAACATTTCTGATGTTGTTTTTGGGGAGGTCAAAACAAAAAAAAAAACGGCAAGGATTACACCAGGCGTTTCCTGAAATTGAAATAAATCATCTATTCTATATTGAAATGAATTTTTTTTTTAAAAAAGCCATCAAAGCAGTATGGTTTTTTTTGGAACAAATCGGGTTTGTGTTTTTTTTTTAATTAATAAACAAAAAACATTAACAACTAATAGTGTTTCAATGTTTTTTTTTAAACTTCATGGTCTAAAACTTATATAAAAAAAGATTTTATTGATTAAAAAAAAAGTGGTTTGGTTGAAATCCATTTGGTAGAAAGGAATTCTATTTCAAACTAAAATACGGGTTTTATGCATTTATAGAACTTTCGGGGTTTTTTGTCTAAAAATAGAACAGTAATAGTTAATCTGTTAAGACGCGTAGAACCTTTTTTTGTAATCGGTATTGATGCACTCGAGACACAACCGTAATCGATTCTGCCAAATCTCAGTGGACCTTTAGTAAAAAAATACGAATGTAGAAAAAGTGTTCGATTCCACAGTCTGGTCTAAAAAAAAAATTACAAAAAACCAAACAAATAGAAAACCAAATTTCAATTCCATCTCTGGAGAGCTGGCTCGTTACACGTCTGGCCATGTCTTTGGTTGACAGAGTTTGTAGGTCTATCGAGATGTTTAAACACTGTTTTACTCTATGCTAATTTGATCTTGGCTGTGGGAATACCCGGAGCTTCAGGAACAAATTTGATTGGCTTCCAGGTTTGAAAATGAACAAGGGGAGACCACACGTTTCGTGACTTGCAAAAATGGAATCGACAAAGAGAAGATAATATATGTTTTGATAATTAAGTAAAGAGAGTTCTTGGAGAAGAACATGATAGTTGGACGTTTCTATAATGTTGTAAGATAGTTGGATATTTTTCGAATATTTAGCCCAAGCTATATAGTTGGATGTTTCTGGGGCAGATGAAGTATGGAATTCATCTGTTTCTGTAACCACAGTATGAAGAGGGAACGGGTGGTGTGTACAACGCCCAGCCGCCGTAATCTCCCTAATTAATGTCAGGTGACCCATTTAAAGCTGGATGGACGGGGACTTAACACCAACATTTCACTTTGCAAAACTGACTTGGTTCTGACCGAAGATCGAACACGGGACTCTCAAGTTGACTGACAAGAGCACTACACCGCTCGGACATCCAATCAGCCTGGAATGATTCGTACCAGCGCTATATAGCTGGATGTTTTCTGGAATGATGCAGTACACGCAGAAGGTAGTTGTCATGTCAAATCCAATGACAGATACAACATATTTGACTCTGACCATATCACCGTGTCGCCCAACTTGGCAGTAAGCTTTACAATCAAGCAATGTCGCTGGCCAACGACGGTACTGTTATGTACAGTGTGCACAGAGAGGCTCTCTCTGTCCAGTTGTTTGTCTTGCGGCAGTTTGATACGAGACTTATGCACCAAGTTGACCTCAATATTTAGACAGGTTGACTGATGGGACCGTCAGATATAGACGAATATATAAATATCTATTTATCTGTCCGTCTGTCTATATCCATCCATCCATCCATCCATCCTTCCATATCTATCTATCTATCTATCTATCTATCTATCTATCTATCTATCTATCTATCTATCTATCTATCTATCTATCTATCTATCTATCTATCTATCTATCTATCTATCTATCTATCTATCTATCTATCTATCTATCTATCTATCTATCTATCTATCTATCTATCTATCTATCTATCTATCTGTGTGTCTGTCTGTCTGTCTGTCTATCTATCTGTCTGTCTGTCTGTCTGTTTGTCTGTCTGTCTGTCTGTCTGTCTATCTATCTATCTATCTATCTATCTATCTATCTATCTATCTATCATTACAGCATCATAGTACTCAACGCAGTAACAATTATTCGGCAATACAATAAAAACAAAAGTAAAATAAAACAACTATTTTGTCTCCAATAGTCAACTGGTAACCTTAATGATCTTTTTGGCGTTTCAATTGTGCAGTAGACTTACCGAGAGCAGCAGACGATTCATATCCAGTTTTTACCTTCGTGGTGAGATGCACTATGAAATCTTGCAATTAATTAGTGGTCCGTTGAGTAAATTGTTTGATGTGTAGAAGAAGATGATTAGAGCGGACATAAACAACAAAGTCTTTTTTTTTTTTAAGCTTATGATAGGGGACCACCCCTAGAGATCTGCAAAGCTGGGAAACACAAATGTGTCCCCTTGACACCAGAAGATGCATCGCTACCAGAGCTTTTTTTTTTATGAAATGATCATACAATGTTACATTCGGTAATTTATACCCATAAATAATTTAATAATTTAGTTTTAAAATGAAGCATTGGGCGCACTCTTGTGTGGACATAGGGGCCACGTTAGCCCCCTCACCACACACACACAAAACAGTCTTAATACATTTTTGAATTCACCAAAAATTATGAGATAGAATCAATTCACCTACCATGATTTTTTTTATATTGATCTTAGCAGCCTGGTGTTCTATAATTCGTTTAATTATTTTTTAAATCATAAGTATAATTAAAAGTAGTGATATGTGAATATTTACAATATGGGTATCTTTCACATTTACATCTCAACACCCCCCCCCTCCTTCCACCAAGCAGAATTTTTTTTTTTTATTAGTGAAAGATACTCGTTTGTTTTAATTCTAAATATCTTCACCGACATGTAGACGACTAAACAAAATAATAATAACAAGTTAATAATTCTAGTTTTATCAATTACTTTGTCAGTTACTTTATCAATTACTTTGTCAGTTAATTAAAAAAATGGAAGAAGACTTAGTATACCGCGTATTTCAACAAAGAAATATTTTTTTCAGACTTTTTTTTTTTAAATCTATTTTTAATACTTCCTTTTAAATGAAGTTTAATTGGCCCACAACATCTCTTTTCAAAGTAATTTTTTTTAAATATAAAAATTATCTACTAAGCCACAAAGTGTATAATTAATATCGATTTATTGATCTTATAATTGCTGCTTAATTTAAAATAATTGGGCCGAGCAGTCTTACTAATGTGATATCTAATAACGAAGTAAAGAAACAAATTACAGACATGCTGAATGACAAAACCTGTTTTTCCCCCCTCCTGTATTTAACATTAGCTTATCATTTAGTGATATTGATTAAAAAAAAACCCGGCACATACAAATTACGGTTTTTGTCCACACCACTGAGAATGTCGCGACAGCAAAGACAATTAGCGCCAATTTGATTGGTTAATATAATGTCAGTCAGTGTATTGAAAAAAATGAACAATGTGTTAGCGTGAATTGAAAACACGATAATGGATGCGAACAAGATGCATGCTTAAAATATCTACTTGGCGGCAAATTGTTTCGGTTCATTTTGGGTGAGTGTTCTCTATACTCGAAAAATTCATTTTGCGGTTTGTGACTCTTTTCTATGTGTGCGCAGCGGATGTGACCTCTGGACAGTAAGGGGGCGGTGAAGACTAGACCAGACCCGCCTAGAGGGGGAGGCGTCGGTGGGGGCAAATGCTCTGGCGAGTTTTAGAGGCCCGGACTGTGCTGGCCAATCAACTTTTGAAAATATTATTATCAGCACGGGGGCGGGGGCCCGTGACATCCCTGCCCAGGGGTTCGAAATTTCTGTCGGCGGGCCTGTATGTATGTGAAACAGGGAAATACTTTAATAGTGGGTTTGCTAATTTCAGCAAACTGAAACGAAGTAACAAATGAATTTTTATAGTTTTGAGAAAAAATATTTTCTTTTTTCTTAGTAGCTGTGGACACGCCCAGAACATGGCGGCGCTGATGAACGGGTCTCAAAAGAATCAGCTGATAGATGACCAGCTGGCCGAAGACTTCTTCTTCGTCAACTACGTCAGCCTAGGACAGGCGGTCAACGTTTTCGGCATGCTGACCAACATCCTCAGCGTGGTCGTATTCATAAAGATGGGCTTCAGAGATACGTCCAACATCAGCTTGCTGGGACTGACCATCTCTGACCTCTGCTCGTTGGTCACCCTGTTCTTCTTCAACATCTGCCAGACGCCCGATTTCTACAACCTGACCTTGCCCTTTGAACCGTACGACGTGGCGTTTCTCACAGTGGGGTGGGCGCATGTTGGGTTCGCAAGGGTGACCTGCTGCCTCACGGCTTTCATAATCCTGGAACGATGCCTCTGCATTGCGTTACCTCTTAAGGTCAAGGCCATTCTGCGACCTCAAAGAACAATCATGACCGTCATGTGTATCTTTCCCGTGTCGTACGCCAGCATTTTCCCCATCTACTGCACGGCAAGTCTGAATTTCCGATTCTCACCAATCAGGAACAGGACGTTGCTTGTGATGACGTACAACGAGCTGCGGAAAGAGATGGAGTCCATATCGTCCGTCGTCAACAACGTCATCCCTGTCTCCAGCTTCATAGTGATTGTCGTCTGCACTGCCTTAATTATTTACCAGCTTCACGAAAAAACAAAATGGCGGAAACTCACCTCCTCCTATTCATCAGGGGCCGGAACTCGAGACCGGAAGTTGGAGAAAATGGTGCTGCTAATATCAGTCATCTTTATCGTCTGCTACCTGCCGTGTGAAATCGTCTTTGTCTGGATGTTGATTGACCCCGAGTTACGGTTTGATGGTCAACAGAGCAACCTGTTTAAAGTGTGTGTGTCTGCCCTGTACTTCGCGGAGACTGTCAATGCTTCGTCCAACGTGTTTGTCTACTATACAATGAGCAGTAAGTATCGAGGCATGGTCAAACAATTGCTCCGCCTGCCAGACGTCAATTCCGCATCATGCCATATGGAACATAAATCACAATAAAAAATATGTCGCTGTTTGAATGAAGTTTTGTTGGCATTTAAAAAAAAGAAAAGGTTGGTAATGAATCACCAAGTTAAGACATTGGGAACAGTGGTTGTTATTTATTTTTTTACATAAAACATATTTTTGTAGAATATGACGCACTGTCTATTGGATCATACAACATTTAAATCACAAAGTAGTTTTTGGATGCATCTGGCTCATACGTCATTTGAAATTTACTACTGAATGATCATACCACTATCAGTTTTTACAACATACAACATTCAAATCATACATAGTAAACAATATGCAAACATTATTTCATAAAATATTTCGTTTATGGAAAATGGGAATCATATATAATTAGCTCATTCATTCAACGATTAGTTTATACAACATTTTAACAATACAATTACTTCATTCATTCAACAGTTGGTTTATACAACATTTTAACAATACAATTACTCAATCATTCAACAGTTAGTTTATACAACATTTTAACAATACAATTACTCAATCATTCAACGGTTAGTTTCAAAAAATATTTCATTCATACAACAATAATCTTATTAATTCAAATATTTTGGTTCTAAACTCCAGCTCAAATGGTTGTTTAATTTCTGTGTCCCACCATTTTATTGTTGTACAGTCTGATATATTTTGTTTTAATATGTCTAATTGTGGGCTGGTAAGTACTTGCTTCGTACTCCAAGTCTCAGTCTATTTCCAAGCAGTGTTATATTTCGTTCATACTTTTTAGCACGCATTTTGTTCCCAAATACATCATTTTATTTTGTTTTGCAAGAACTTTTCTTAATTCATGTTTTAAGTCGTTTGTCGGGCGCATATTACACTTAAAAAAAAATACATGGTTTCCCCTCTGCCGAAAGTTTCCCCTTGTCAAACAGCACTTCCGGCATGATAATTATTAGTACAAATATAAATTAAAAAAAAAAAAAAAGTAAAGTTCCCTTATCCCTAACGGGCCATCGGGGCAAATAAAGTGTATAATTCATCTGTTTCTATAACCTCGACATTTGAAGGGATTGTGTGGTTAGCACAACGCCCAGCCGCCTTTACTTCCCCCAACTTTAAGTCAGGTACCCATTTAAAGCTGTGTGAACTTGTGTTACTTACGCCAGGACCTGAAAAAATCCCAAAGTTCTCAAAGAGGTTCGAACCCAGGACTCTCCAGTAGACAGTCGAGCGCTAGATACCGCACGACCACCCGTCCCCACTATTAGTTAAAATGTATAAAATATTTAGATTTAAAGTGTTTATTGTCGACTTGGATTCTTTAGCTTTTGATGTGGGACTTTCAAGCTCTGCGTATTCGTCCAGGTCTTTCAGTGCTGTACATTTGTAAATCTATGACATCTTGGATACAACCTGTCTAGGTTTAAGAAATATTGTTTCAGAATCAGCAGGTCCCTGGGTATAGGAAAAGTATAGTTACGAACAATTTTGTTTAAAATTATATATATATATATATATATATATATATATATATATATATATATATATATATATATATATATAGAGAGAGAGAGAGAGAGAGAGAGAGAGAGAGAGCGAAATAAAGAGAATGAGAGAGAGAATGGGAATATTTGGGAGCTTATGGGAATATGTCGGAGCTTATGGGAATATTAGGAGCTTATGGGAATATTAGGAGCTTATGGGAATATTAGGAGCTTATGGGAATATGTGGGAGCTTAGGGAAATATGTGGGAGCTTATGGGAATATTAGGAGCTTATGGGAATATAAGAAGCTTATAGGAATATGTGAGAGCTTATGGGAATATTTGGGAGCTTATGGGAATATGTAGGAGCTTATGGGAATATGAAGGAGATTATGGGATTATGTGGGAGCTTATGGGAATATGTGGGAGCTTATGAGAATATGTAGGTGATTATGGGAATATTAGGAGCTTATGGGAATATTTTGGAGTTTATAGGAATATATAGGAGCTTATGGGAATATTAGGAGCTTATGGGAATATGTGCCAATTGATTCTACTCCTGTTAAGTATTTGGCGAATGGGACTAGAGGCTTTGTGTTTATTTTCAACCTCGTAAGGTCAAATTTTTATGCATCAGTAAATTCTACTCCAATTTTTCAATATTTGAAACGGACTATAAGCTTCGTTTAAATTTTCTGCTATACAATGACCAACTGCAATGCATAAGTAGAATCAACACTATGTCAATTATCGAGAAAGAGAGATAAGGAAAGAGAGAGAGAGTGAGAGAGAGAGAGAAAGAGAGAGAGAGAGAGAGAGAGTGGGAATAGATGGGAACTTATTGGAATATGTGGGAGCTTATGGGAATAATTTGAGAGCTTATGGCGAAATGTAGGAGCTTATGAGAATATGTAGAAGCTTATGGGAATATGTGAAAGCTGATGGGAATATTAGGAGCTTATGGGAATATGTAGGAGCCTATGGGATTATTTAGGATTTTATGGGAATATTAGGAGCTTATGGGAATACGTAGGAGCTTATGGGAATATGAGGGAGCTAATGGGAATATGTAGGAGCTTATGACAATTTTTGGGAGCTTAAGGGAATATGTAGGATCTTATTTTAGGAGCTTATGGGAATATGTGGAAGCTTATTTGAATTTTTGGGAGCTTATGGGAATATGTAGGAGCTTATGGGAATAAGTGCCAATTGATTCTACTCCTGTTTAGTATTTGGCGAATGGGACTATAGGCTTTGTGTTTATTTTCAACCACGTAAGGTCAAATTTTTACGCATCAGTAAATTCTACTCCTGTTTTTCAATATTTGTAGGATCAAGAAGTAGAAAGCTAAAAAAGGAAAAAAAAAAATTTTTTTTCAAACAATGAAATTTTTCTAAACCATTGTTGTATAATTCGACATTAGAATGATCAGTTTCTTACCTATTGTTGTATAATTCGACATTAGAATGATCAATTTCTTACCTATTGTTGTATAATGAAAATTATCTATTTTACCTCTTTCTCTAGTATAGATTTACTTTTTACATGTCCCTGAAATGATGAGCTGTTTATCGCTTCAATCCACTTGTGGGACAAGTTTTCCTTCGCGATTGTTTCACCCCCCCCCCCCACCATATCCGATAGTGCAATGGACATGGAGGCACCACGGGAGACATATATAGGTGACTGAGACTCTGGGGGGGGGGGGGAAGAGAGTCGAACCAGTAACCCACAGCATACAGGACGTGATAAATACCCAGCTCGCCACCAAACCGTCACCTTAGAGTTGACGGTTGCTCTACCATTTAATTAATTATCCAACGGTATACCTGTTATAGTCCCAGTTCAAATCAGTACAGTAATGTCACACACTGGTATTTTCGCGCAATGATGTCGTTAAATTTGTTAGACAATAAAATCTGCTTGCCCGAGATCGCCTAACTATTCAAGGGAGGCTATTGACTAAACTGAGGGTAAGAACGTTAATTTCAAGATTGTCTCCTCTTGTCCCATTGGTAATTGTTATGTCTGTGGTCACTAAATACTAAGACTCTATCTATCTATCTATCTATCTATCTATCTATCTATCTATCTATCTATCTATCTATCTATCTATCTATCTATCTATCTATCTATCTATCTATCTATCTATCTATCTATCTATCTATCTATCTATCTATCTGTCTGTCTGTCTGTCTGTCTGTCTGTCTGTCGGTCTGTCTATCTATCTATCTATCTATCTATCTATCTATCTATCTATCTATCTGTCTGTCTGTCATGAGGTTAACTCCATTTACAAAGACAAGAAATTTCAGAAAAATGGTGCTGCTGATTAATATCACAGTTATCGTCTGCTACCTACCTTGTGAAATTGACTGCGTCTGGATGCTAATCGACTGACCCCCCCTCCTCCCCCCCCCCCCGGGACACAAACAAAGACACACAAAGACACACAAAGACACACAAAGACGCACAAAGACGCACAAAGACACACAAAGACGCACAAAGACGCACAAAGACGCAAAAAAATGCAAAAGAGTCACACAAACCTAGACACATAAACATATAAACATAGAAATATAAACAAATAAACATAGACATGTAAAGAAATAAAAATAGAGACATAAACACATTCCCATTAGACCACTAGACTTCAATTAATAACATCAATTTCATTAGACATTATCCACCCATCCAGAACCTGCTATTCTTAGGAAAGGTTTTGACCTAAAAAAATTATCTGTATGTTTTCTTATCTTCTTTTCCTTTTTAACTTCAGAAAATAACAAGTTCTGGTAAGAAAGGAGGCAAATTTTGTGATAATAATTTTTTTTTTAATTCGTTAATAATTGTCCAACATGACCAATTCAGTGTTTTAAGACACCAACAACACTATTGAAGACACGTGCAACAATATTTAAGACACATACAACAATATTTAAGAACATAATATTTAAGACACGTACAGCAATATTTAAGAACATAATATTTAAGACACGTACAACAATATTTAAGAACATAATATTTAAGACACGTACAACAATATATAAGAAACATACAACAATATTTAAGACACAGAAAACAATATTATAAACACATACAACAATATTGAAGACACATACAACAATATTTAAGACACAATCAACAATATTATAAACACATACAACAATATTTAAGACACATACAACAATATTTAAGACACATACAACAATATTTAAGACACATACAACATTATTATAGACACATACAACACTATTTAAGACACGCACAACAATATTTAAAACCTAAACACTTTTGACCGCTTCTAGCATTTGTAATTCTTGTTATAGTGTCCTAACATGTGTCCGTCCTGATAGCTCTATATTTCTTACCATTTGTGATACTTGAGGCAGTTTTAGTGATACGCCAACCCTAGGGCCAGAGTTCGTGGAGGGGGGGGGTAGGAACTAATGTTTCAGAAAACTCCATATCGTGAAGCTCCCTCAGGATAGGGGCCAGGGGGTCGGTTGCCCCATTAGCCACACCCTCAAGCCGATGCTAGTTATACTTTTGATAATTATATATAATTATGACAATCAAATTTATTCTTGCTGTGGGCTCACCTTGTTTTGTTGTTGTTGTTGTTGTTGTTGTGAAGATCTAAGGGAACTAATACAGAATATTAACATAATTACAGAATTGTTTCCCTTTTATCACAACGTTAATCCAAGTAGACCGTACAAAAAAAAAAACCAACAAGTTAGAAAAAAAACACAACTTTGGCTTTTTTTTTTTATACCAAATTATTTTATTAAACCCAGACATTTTTGTATTTGATTGTTGCCAGTTGTGTATTCGATTGTCGCCATTTTTCATATTTGATTGTTGCCATTTTTCATATTTGATTGTTGCCATTTCTGTATATTTAATTGTTGCCATTTTTTATATTTGATTGTTGCTATGTATGACAATAATACATTTCAAAAGTGATGCCTCCCAATGCTTGGGGTCCTTCACAAGTGTCCCCCCCCTCCCTTCTCGGAGGTTAACCGTGTAGTGGGGGAGGGCCACGGGAATCGGCCAGATGAACTGTGCGATAATTCTGGCCAGATGAACTTTGCGATAATTCTGGCCAGATGAACTTTGCGATAATTCTGGCCAGATGAACTTTGCGATAATTCTGGCCAGATGAACTTTGCGATAATTCTGGCCAGATGAACTTTGCGATAATTCTGGCCAGATGAACTTTGCGATAATTCTGGCCAGATGAACTTTGCGATAATTCTGGCCAGATGAACTTTGCGATAGTTCTGGCCTTTTGATAGTACATGTGAACAAATCTTCTATCTATTTTTTTAAAATTATTCATAACTTGAAGTGTAGACCTAAACATTTCTACTCACAACCAGTTCACGTGTAGACCTAAACATTTCTACTCACAACCAATTCACGTGTAGACCTAAACATTTCTACTCACAACCAGCTCACGTGTAGACCTAAACATTTCTACTCACAACCAGTTCACGTGTAGACCTAAACATTTCTACTCACAACCAGCTCACGTGTAGACCTAAACATTTCTACTCACAACCAGTTCACGTGTAGACCTAAACATTTCTACTCACAACCAGCTCACGTGTAGACCTAAACATTTCTACTCTCAACCAGTTCACGAGTAGACCTAAACATTTCTACTCACAACCTGCTCACGTGTAGACCTAAACATTTCTACTCACAACCAGTTCACGTGTAGACCTAAAAATTTCTACTCACAACCAGCTCACGTGTAGACCTAAACATTTCTACTCACAACCAGTTCACGTGTAGACCTAAACATTTCTACTCACAACCAGCTCGCGTGTAGACCTAAACATTTCTACTCACAACCAGCTCACGTGTAGACCTAAACATTTCTACTCACAACCAGCTCACGTGTAGACCTAAAAATTTCTACTCACAACCAGCTCACGTGTAGACCTAAACATTTCTACTCACAACCAGCTCATGTGTAGACCTAAACATTTCTACTCACAACCAGCATGTGTAGACTTGCACTCTCAATCATTTCTTGTATAAAATGAATCAAAACAATAACTTTGACATAAGATCATTAAAATTATTAATTCTAGTATATTATATAGCAAAACTATTTTTAAAAAATGCTGGCCTGATTTTTTATATTTTTTATAACGCGGTGGCTTCGAATACGACCGGCCGTACTACGTATTTTTTTTTCGAGACACGACCTACAAACTTTGATGACGTCAGTAAACAGAATGAACTCTTATGATTTAAAGTTATTTTCTTTTAGCGGGAACAAGTAATTTTGTCTACTTATACATTAAAATTTCTACTTTGCTTGTGTGTCCTCCTGGCACAGTGGTGAAACCGTTCGGTTTGCGACTCATTTTTATGCTGACAATATCCAGGTTCGATTCCTCTTAGAAACATAACTTTTTGTATAGTGTTTTTTTTTTCAGAATGTATCCTTTTAATTGTTTTAATGAAAAGTAACTAATTAGATCTCTTTGACTTTTTTTTTTAAATTGAAATAATGTTTCCTTTAGGATGTTGTAAGAAAAAGAAACAACAACTAATTAGGTTTTTTTTTTAACTATTTCATAACTTAAAAAAAAATATTTTGAAAATATGTATCAAAGCTGAACACAGAGGCGTAACAAGGAAAGGGGGGGGGGTCCAAAATCGAAAGTCCCGCTGGGTTCCAGCTTGAGGGGAGCCCCCAAAATTATTTTTACATTAAATATTAAGTACATAATCTCTGGTTATGGTATCGAATGTCAAAATGCAAGGCCCCTAAATCCTAGGTTTGGCAAAGGCTTTACAATAGTCTATCTTCCTGCAAAGGGGTTGAAGGGTACAGCTAGTCCTAAAAATTACCTAACTTTTCCTTACCATCATTTTTGTGTCACACTTTAAAAAATTCAGAGTATCCTACATATTTCAAATTTACTAAATAATAATAAGATTAAGAAAAGAAAATAGAGGGGATGGGGAAGCATTTATATCGGAGAATTGAACCAAATACTGACGGAGACGAACTAACGAGTGTTAGCTTTGTTTTATTCGTCCGACTTTATTAGGCTTGGGCAGACCCGAAAAAAAAGTAATAAAAAATAACTGCCGTGCATGTGCACATCTTTACTCTTAGTCTTAGACATATATCCTGACAACTAAAATATATAATTCAAAGCTGTATTTATTTTAAAAAAATATTATAAAAATATCTCCGATTATTAACAGCAAATGACTTTATTAGGCTTGGACAGACCCGAAAAAAAATTAATGCCAAATATAAAAATATCTCCGATTATTAACAGCAAATGACGTCATCAACGTCTGCAGTAAATAAGAGTTCTCATTCATTCTGTTTACTGACGTCATCAAAGTTTGCTGGTCGTGTCTCGAAAAAAAAAATACGTAGTACGGCCGGTCGTATTCGAAGCCACTGCGTTTTTATAAAATACTAATTACTTAGAATTTGTGAACGTTAAATTTAAACCAGATCATAAAGTAGAGACATTCCACTGAACATCCTTGCAAGAAGTGATTTTAAAGTGGTCGTATATTTTTTTTTTTAAATGAGATATTGCAGAGACTAGTTTTATTTTTCTCTTCCTGGCACCATTCGCTGCGGTATTAGAAAAAAAGGCGTTGGCTGCAAGTGGTCTATTTGCATTCTCCCCTTATCGTGTCACGAGATATGCAATCTCTTCTTCCGGTGTCGTCATCAGAACATCAAACTACATAAAAAACAAAACAAAATAAAAACAAACTCTCAACCGTAAAAAACCAAAAAATGGGGGAAGAGACAGAAGAAAAAAAAGACAAATTAGCAGAAAGATAAAACAAAAAAAAAAACATCATTGGATTGAAGATTGCAGACGCGTCCAATGAAAGCAAGGAGTTAGCCCAAGTCAGTTTTACGCGGCAATAATTACAGTTTTAGACACCAAGGACCGGAAGTGGCTAATTTCATGGCGAGAACGCGGTAATGGCGACCTAACTGGCGGCTAGATATCCCAGGCGGCGATAAAAATGGCCGTCTCTCTCTAGCAAACTGCCTCCTGGCTCTATCTGCGTTGACGGTGAACACGGGAGGGGGGGAGGGAGACGCAAATGATGGACTTGTGGAATAGGGGGAGGAGGGTGGGCGAGGGCTAGGGAGGTGAACCAATGAGTATAAAGAGTGTCAGTGCGAATGGAGGGGGGGTAGGGGCGGCGTAAAGATGACCAGAGGCGAATCTGTGTGTTTATTAATGGGTGGGGACGACATCATATAAAAAGAAAAAAAGCCACGTGCGCGGTCAGTATTGATTTCGGAACATTGCGATATTCTATTTGACCTTTGCCCCTTAGAGAAACTGTTAAGCTATTCATTTGTATGGTTGGAAGGTGTCGTAAACTCTGCTTTATGGCACTGATCGATATAAGTAGGGAGACGCTAGTACTGTTTATACTTGCTTTCATGATAAGTGATCTGTTTGTTACTAGAACTCACGATGAACTCTTGGCTGCGGTGTTAGTAGCTTGGACAACAAGGTAAAAGGTACACGTTTAAAAAACCTGTTACATATGTTAATTACCTGTTATATTCCCTTCTAATAGAAAATGTTATCACCTGTCATATTCCTTTTCAATAACAAATTTTATAACTGTCATCTCCAAATAAAAAATGTTATACCTCCCTCCCTCCCAGTTTCCAAGTAAAAAAAGTTCTTTGATTCCATGGTTCCCCCAACGGGTCCATTGTGTGAATTCACCTCCGGGGAGGGGGTGGGAGGGGGGTGAACATCAGTCATGAGTTTGAAGACGTATGCTTTCATCTGATGCAGATGGGCTCCCATCATTCACAGCTGGAATAAAAAACGGTCAGCGCGTTCTGGCCAAAATAAAATATGAAATAGTACTAGTAGTATACCATCATTGAATCATTGATATACTAAATTGATTTACACGAGATGTAGTACTAATGGTATACCATCATTGAATCATTGATATACTAAACTGATTTACACGCGATGTAGTACTAATGGTATACCATCATTGAATCATTGATATACTAAACTGATTTACACGCGATATAGTACTAGTGGTGTACCATCATTGAATCATTGATATACTAAACTAATTTACACGCGATGTAGTATTAGTGGTATACCATCATTGAATCATTGATATACCAAACAAATTTACACGGGATGTAGTATTAGTGGTGTACCATCATTGAATCAATGATATACTAAACTGATTTACACGCGATATAGTACTAGTGGTATACCATCATTGAATCATTGATATACTAAACTGATTTACACGCGATATAGTACTAGTGGTGTACCATCATTGAATCATTGATATACTAAACTAATTTACACGCGATGTAGTATTAGTGGTATACCATCATTGAATCATTGATATACTAAACAAATTTACATGGGATGTAGTATTAGTGGTATACCATCATTGAATCAATGATATACTCCATTGATCTTCACGCTACTCTCGACTATCCGGCCTAAAGCTATGTTAGCCGGATAGGTTGAAGCACTGTTATTAATGATTTAAAAACCCGAGCCAATATCCTCTGTACTATTTCGAATACATTTGAGGAAAGTTGACCATACAGTCTGCTGGGTGGTAAGTAACGATGACCATACAGTCTGCTGGGTGGCAAGTAAAGAGATGTGGGTGGCCTTTGGTAGCAAGCCAGATCTCAGACTACCAGTCACTTACATATGTCTTCCCGTTGTGCCTCCTTCGCCTATGCACTATCGGCCTTGGGCACTGCATAAACCGTGGTTTGTAGGATCAAAGAGCTAAACATCTCATCCTTACAGGGACTTGTAACAATAAGAACAATATTTACTTTGTACTTTATATATATAAATAGAATATGTTTTTGTTTATTTCCCGTTAGACACGACTGAGTTACACTTTTTAGTAAACAGGTTAAATAGGTTTATGGATATAAATAGCACTGGGATGGAATATAGACAAGAGTAATTCATTATATAGTCGCTTATTTCCAACTTAGTGGGTTGGGGGGAGGGGAAGGAGAATCAAGTGTCTATATCATTGAGTGTTTCTAATGATGTCTGTGCAAGTGTGTATGTATGTGTGCGTGCGCGCGTGTGTGTGTGTGAGTGTCCTGTCTATGAAAGACAGATCTCCATTTCGAGTCGCTGGGCCCAACCCAATTCCACCCGCCCCACCACCGTTTTCCCAATGTATACCCCCCCCCACCCCTAGTCATGCAACACAGAGAAAGCGGTAGACACTCTGTGGCTCTTAACTGAATTATTCCAGTCTCCATGTCCGTGTAGGGGAGGGGGAGATAGAGAGAGCTATACATTGAAGAGAGAGAGAGAGGAGAATCAGAGAGAGAGAGAGAGAGAGAGAGGAGAATCAGAGAGAGAGAGAGAGAGAGACAGAGAGAGAGAGAGAAGAAGAAGAAGAAATAGAGAAAAAGAGTGAAGTGAAGCTGTATATAACTGGTAGCTTTGGATTGGGGGGGGGAGAGGGAGAGGGAGGAGATGGTGCTGAATAGGGCGCTCATGGGGTGGGGAGGGGAGGGTGTCCAGGGCGGCTGGTAAAGAGAGGTGGGGGGTATGTGGGGGGGGGGCTGAGGGTGTCAGTATCTCAACTTGTCACAAGGTCCGGCTGACATAATTGAGAAGAAGGAGTTGGACAATTGAAGACCACCACGTCCGTGTGTCCAGGCATCTCAATGGACTGACCAGTCCAATGTCCCGCCGTCCCCCCCCACACACTCGCTTAATCTGATCTAATGGACAACTGACCATTGAGAAAAGCTTTAACAAAGAAAGGAAGAAAAGAAAAAAAAGAAAAAGACAGAAATTTAACTGTTAAAAAAAAGTTGTGATCGAATTCGAGGTTATTTAGAGATGGGTTTAAGGATGGGGGCGGGGGGGAAGGGGTGGGGAAGGGGGGGGGGTCAGGCTTATGCCCAGCCACTGGTCAGTCGACATAGGGTTTAAATTTAATAATACTTTTTTTGTTGTTGTTGTTTTCATTTAGTGGTCAGATTATCAATCAAAGTTGGTGTCAAATCCAAAAGTATAAATAGGCTACTTATACACAGATCTTAAATGATTCAAAATGTGTCAATAGTTATCAACATATATCATATGTCAATAGTTATACATATATATCATATGATAATACTTATTAATATATATTTAACAGATAATAGTTATCAATATATATATGTATATATATATATATATATATATATATATATATATATCATCTGTCAATACTTATCAATATATATATATTATATGATGATACTTATCAATATATATTTATCATATGATGATACTTATCAATATATATTTATCATATGATGATACTTATCAATATATCTTGGATTAAAATAATATAAAAAAAACAACAATAACAGACACCGATGTAAAGGTCGCGGCGAACGTTGAGAAAGCTTGATGGGCGTGGTGAAAGAAGAGGGGTGGGTGGGGGGGGGTCAGTCAGATACGTTCACGTGACTTGTGTCATGACCATGAGAACAAATAGCTGACCACTCAAAAACCTCCCGTGTCTACAGTTTGCTAATCAATATACGGCCATTGTGTCTCACTCATTCACCATCACGCGAAAGTGAAACAAGCTAACCAGCGGACACTGTATCCTCCCTCCCCCACGTCTACCCCACCCATCCCTCCGTCCAGTCATTCGATCAGTCCCAATATCATTCAGTGTTCTTTAGTTTTTGTTCATTCCTTGTTAATATCACCTATATTTGAAAGCGCACCCAAAAAGCTCTCAGGTCACGGGACTCTGATGAGTTGATACCTGTTTGAATACTTCAAGATTGAGATACATTAACTACACGTTGAAATTGATATCTAAATTAAACAAACTGTAAGTTAATAATTAAGACAAAGGCAGATGTGAGTAGCAGGTTGAAAACTAAATCATGGTTCACTGACATGGTTCACTGACACTAACATGAATCACTAGCATGGTTCACTAGCCTGGCTCACTAACATGGCCACTAACATGGTTCACTAGCATGGCTCACTAACATGGCTCACTAACATGGTTCGCTAGCATAGCTCACTAACATTGTTCACTAGCATGGCTCACTAGCATGGCTCACTAACATGGCTCACTAACATGGCTCACTAACATGGCTTACTAACATGGCTCACTAACATGGTTCACTAGCATGGCTCACTAACATGGTTCACTGGCATGGCTCACTAACATGGTTCACTAGCATGCTAGGAAAAACAACGATGGTTTTAAAAGATGCAAAAAAAACAAAAAAACTAACAACATGGAATTTGTTTTATGTTATATCAACTGCAATTTATAAATGTCCTCCATACAGATTGTGAAGAAGATTGCGCGAATGTTATAACATACTCGTACTAGAGACAGGTGTTTCAGCATATTAATACGAGTGACAGATGTTTCAGGTGGGTAGGGCACATAGAAAGAATGGAAAACAACAGAGGTCCAAAAGCAATATATAAGGCAACACCCAATGAGCATAGGCCTAATGGCAGACCAAGAAGCAGATGGTTAGAGGAAGTGGAGAAAGACCTTGAAGCCATAGAGTGAGAGAGTGGAGGAAGAAGACCATGGATCGGGAAATGTGGAGAAGAGTAGTATGGCAGGCCAGGGCCCTAAATGGGCTGTAGAGCCAAAGGAAGAAGAAGACGGATGTTGTAACATACTCAAAGGAGTGACAAATGTTGTAACATATTCATTCAAGTGACAGATGTTGCAGCATGTAAACACCTAAATAAATGTAACATACTCAAAGGAGTGACAAATGTTGTAACATATTAATTCGAGTGACAGATGAGGCAGCATGTAAACACCTAAATAAATGATCGATACGCTCAAATGAACAATTTTTGTCTTTGTATGAAGACGCTCCTTAAACGGTCTAATTCACCAAATGTAATACATGTACTAATGAACTGATTCATCATTCATGTATGACTGACTTCAGAACAACTAGACTAATGACAGATTGATATTTTACACATACAAGTATATCTATTATAGTTCATTCAGTGTCGAATTTTGCAAAGTGGTGTCATCAAATCGGAAAGGGTGCTTGAGAACGGTAGTGGTAGGTTTGTTAGACGGAATGTAATGATGCTTGAGACGGTAGTGGTAGGTTTGTTAGACGGAATGTAATGGTGCTTGAGACGGTAGTGGTAGGTTTGTTAGAGGGAATGTAATGGTACTTGAGACGGTAGTGGTAGGTTTGTTAGAGGGAATGTAATGGTGCTTGAGACGGTAGTGGTAGGTTTGTTAGAGGGAATGTAATAGTGCTTGAGACGGTAGTGGTAGGTTTGTTAGACGGAATGTACCCACCTCTCTATCAGGGCCGTTCATAGGTTGTTTTTTTGTGGGGGACCTAAGTATAGAATTGATAGGAGTTTCATTTTACTTGATTCTGACTCATTTAAATGGCAGCTTTTAAGGGCCAACTGGCCAACAGCATAGGGTGCCCACTGCAAAGAAGCCTCTCTGGAGGCTTCTGAATAGGACACCCCACCACTCCCGTACTTTCCTAATACACAAAGTACAGCTCTGCACACACACACACACACACGCATACACACTAACTCAGACTCGAAAAATGGGTTTAAACTCAGACGAACAGCCTGTTCCCCTCAATCACTACTTCCGTATATTCCCCTCAATCACTAATTCCGTACATTCCTCCAATCACTACTTCTGTACATTCCCCCAATCACTACTTCTGTACATTCGCCCCAATCACTACTTCTGTACATTCCCCCCAATCAATACTTCCGTACATTCCCCCCAATCAATACTTCCGTACATTCCCCCAATCAATACTTCCATACATGCCCCCAATCAATACTTCCGTACATTCCCCCCAATCAATACTTCCGTACATTCCCCCCAATCAATAGTTCCGTACATTCCCCCCAATCACTACTTCCGTACATTCCCCCCAATCACTACTTCCGTACATTCCCCCCAATCACTACTTCTGTACATTCCCCCCAATCACTACTTCCGTACATTCCCCCCAATCAATACTTCCGTACATTCCCCTCAATCAATACTTCCCTACATTCCCCTCAATCAATACTTCCCTACATTCGCCTCAATCAATACTTCCCTACATTCCCCTCAATCACTACTTCCCTACATTCCCCTCAATCGTTCCCAACGAATCACGTCACCACAAGTCTCAACCCCCCCCCCCCACTCTAATATCTTCTTTCTAGCCATCGTTGCGCGTGAGCCACACCCCCCTGCCCCACCCCCAGATCTCTATGTATGCGTGCACACGCAACTGCAACGTGAGGACGTAGACATTTCACTGGACGCTAGAGCGGGAGGGTGTGGGTGTGGGGGTGTGTGCGCAATTTCAGTAATTGAAAACCATATTGCTTCTCCCAGAGTCCAGATCTGGTGTGGTGGTGGAGAAATATGAGAGTCTCTTTACCCCCTCCCCCATTTGTCAAAGCCTTCTCTTTATCTGAGCACCCCCTACCCCCGGGCCTTTTTTTTTTGTTAATTATCCCATCCCACAAAACCTATTTTTTTAAACATCCCTCCAATATTTTATTTCTTTACTGACTCACAGTTTATTTTGATTCCATTTACTCTTTGCAGAATACAGACTGAAGTCCTTACAATCTTAGACCCGAGGGTCGGGGGAAGGGGCTGTGGGGGGACTTCATCTTTGAATGGACATGGGGTGCTGAGATCTTTTCAATCCTAGTGGAACAGAGAAATGGATGCAAGAGTAGAGTACAGCACGTAAACAGAGATGTTGGTTGAAAACAGCCGGCAACGATAGAACTTTATTGGGTTAGTGCAGGGTAGGTCGCGAGAGTTGCATTGGTGGGGAGGGGGGTTTACCGATGCAAAAAAAAAAAATCATATTTTTTTAGATATTGGATTAAAAAAAAAAAGTGCTTATATGGTCACGTTGAAATTGTGTGTATGTGTGTGTGTTTGTGCGTGTGTGTGTGTGTGATGTGTGTGTGTGTTAGTTCCTTTGCTGTATTTGCATTTCTATATATATATATATATATGATGTATGTAAGGAGCATTATTGTTTGTGTATAGATGTGCGCTATTGTTTGTATATAGCTGGGTCATGGATATTAATGCAAAATATACCCGCAACGTACTCACACTGTACCCACAATGTGCCCAGAATCCCACACTGTACCCACACTGTACCCACAATGTACTCACACTATAGATATAAGACATGCTGCGGGTATAAATTATCAGTTGAATAATGCGACCAACAGACAGACAGACTTGGAGGCAAGCAGATACATAGGTGGATGAATATATTGAATGATAGAAAGGATTAATAAAGAGAAGGAAAGAAAACAATGAAAGAAGGATAGATTGATTGATAGATTTAACGATCGATGAATATATTGATAAAATATGGATGCTCAGATAGGTAACATGATTGAATAAATATTGATTGAAATATCGAATGATAGATAACGTGAAAAAAATGATGACTGGATCGATTAGAAGGTATAATAATAAGTAGATAGATGAATAGATTGACAGCATAGAGACAGGCATATAGAGAAAAATATAGACAGGTATATAGACAGACATATCGACTGACGTATAGTCAGGCATATAGATCGACGTTTAGTCAGGCATATAGACATACATATAGACAGAAATATAGGCAGACACATAGACACTATAAGACAGGCATATAGACAGGCATATCGATAGACATATACACGAATAATAGACAGATCTATAGTCAGGCATAAAGATAGGCATATAGACAGACACAGCAACAGACATAGTCATAGACATGTAGACAGACATAGTGACAGACATATAGACAGACATAGTGACAGACATATAGACAGACATAGTGACAGGCATAGTGACAGACATAGTGGCAGACAAAGAGATAGGCATATAGACAGACATATAGCCCCATAAATAAATAATCTTACTCAAAACAAAGGTTGGATCTCATCCTACAAAGAAAATAATCAATATATGACAACATAAGGAGAGGCACTGATAGATCGATATGTTCATGAATGAATAGATTGACCGATAGACAGGCACCAGTAAAAAAAAAAGATTTAATACACAGAAGCAACATTTTTCAATTGACCACTCTGTTCAATTGACCACTCTATTCCCCCCCCCACCCCTTACCCACCCCGGAAGCAATCCATCCCGCATTGTTTTATTTGATCAGACTCCATTAGCCGGCCAACGACCTGCCGGACACGTCGGACCAATAGTCAATACACCCAAATTCTGGCTGACCGCTAATCGGATTGGCTCGCGTGATTAGCCCAGGACGGTGTCCAGTGTCCCGTTCCATCGCGAGTGACCACCGTATCACTCCTGAGGTGGACAGTGCATCAGAAACAAGCAACCCAAGTGGCTAATACGCCCGGGGGTTTAGGGTCATCCATAATGGTTTTATGGATGGTCGTTATTCATGGAGACGCGTCTGGGTGGACTGACCTACTAACATACAAACTGACCAACGGGTTGAACATTAGATTTACAGTTTAATCCAAACCGACTCTAACAATCTTGGATATTTAGATAGATGAATGGATAGACAGACAGATAAATAGATAGGCAGACAGATGGATAGACAGAGAGACATATAGATAGATATAAAAAAGGTAGATAGATTGATAGATAGATAGTCAGAAAGACATACAGATAGATAGATAAATATATAGATGATAGATAGACAAAAAGATAGGCTGGTGGATAGATTGACAGACATATAGATCGACATGCAGAAGTATAGACAGACAGTTGGCTTAGCCTGTGGTTTAACTAAGTCATAAGCAGGCCTAAAATGGATAGCCTGAAAGATACATAGATAACTACATGAACAAATAGATATATAGCTAGTATAGACAATGGTAACTTACGTTTTCCTCTACATTACCTCCCCCCACCCCCGGGCCCCTTATAAATACATCACACGTACTAACGTCAATAAAACCTCCATCAAATGCCCATCCATACGGGCTAAGCCCAATTAGCCCATGCAGAACACACACACACACAAACAAAACAAAAAAAACAAGAAATATTGTTTTTGTAGTCTGATACACAAACACACACATTAACCCCCCCCCCCCCCGAAAAACACAAACGCATCCAGACTGCATTCTCTGTTTTTCCACGGGCCAACGGACTTTCTCAAGGCACGCATCTCTGGGCCAAACATTTTCTGACATAAAATAATCCCATTATCAGTGATGGATGATACGGAATGGGACATTTCTGGAATATATGACTAATCGAACTTGGACGAGCATAAATCGTACTCACCCAGAGCATGGTGGCAGCACCAGGGGTAGTGAAATAAGAAAAAAAAACAACCAAGAAGATAGTTTAAAAAAAAAAAACTGCGATTTTTTTTTTCAAATATCCTATGGTGGCATGGGGAAGGCGTAATCGATTACACATTTATTCTTCTTTCAAAGATCGATACTAAAAACAATTTTGAATTTTCCTTAGGACTAGCCTGCTCTGTAAATTGTGTTCAAAATTTTTGTTCCGTTTCCTTAAACTATTTCAAGATAAATTAAGGTTCACGTTTTGAAACTGCTGTACCATGCTACTAAATTATGTATTGTTTAAACATTTTTAAATATAATATTTATTTACTTTTCAGTAAGTATTGATGACTTTGCACACACACACACACACACTCACACTCACACACACATACTCACACACACTCACACACACACACAAACACACTCACACTCACACTCAGAATAAAATGTTCGGTCCCTATTGAAAAAAAGAGAATCAATTTCGCACATTCACACACAAACACGTACACTCACTCATAATCACAAACACACACACACATTCGCACACACACATACTCACACACACACACACACATTCACACACACACACACTCGCAACAATGACATATAGCTGGTCAATGAACACTTGGGGGTGGGGGGAGGGGGCTAATTCTATTGGTCAATTCAAACAATGACATCATCATCTCATACAACTATAAAAACAAAACAACAACAAATAGAAAAACGCAATTTTTTTTTCAGTTTGCCTCGTGTCTGTAGGTGATACGACCCTGCCAACAACATCGTCTGTCTGTCTGTCTGTCTGCCTGCCTGTCTGTCTGTCTTTCTGCCTGTATGTATGTATGTATGTCTGTCTGTCTGTTGGTCTGTCTGTCTGTCTGTCTGTATGTATGTATGTATGTATGTCTGTCTGTTGGCCTGTCTGTCTGTCTGTCTGCCTGTATGTATGTATATTTGTCTTCCTGTCTGCCTGCCTGCCTGTCTGCCTGTATGTATGTCTGTCTGTCTGTCTGCCTGTATGTATGTATATTTGTATTCCTGTCTGTCTGCCTTCCTGCCTGTCTGTCTGTTTGTCTGCCTGTCTGTATGTCTGCCTGTCTGTATGTCTGCCTGTCTGTCTGTCTGTCTGCCTGCCTGTCTGTCATTTCTCTTGGAGTTCAAAAAGAAAAGCCTGACGCCCCAAAAGTTTACAAATCAATTCGCAGCTTTCTAAACAATCAACATCTAATAGTAAACTGGGTGGTCAGCTCAAATAACAAGGAAGACCTTCTTCATAAAATCAAATAAAACAAAAACAATCTGAATGTCGCCCCCCTCTCTTTCCCCTTAATTCCAATCCGATCAAGTCGCTAAAGCTGGAAAGGGCTCAAACCCGAGACTCTTAGGTCGACAGTGGAGCGCTCTACACCACCACTCGGCCACCACCCCCCACACCCTCCCCCCCCCCATCACCTCACCCGGTGTCTGTGCTCATTGATTAAAAAAAAAAACAATCACGAGAAATCTCATTCCATCATGACATCAAAAAACACATATAGTAAATAATGTAAGGTTTGAAACGACCGCCCCTCCCTCCCCCATGTTCATCCACCCTCTCCCCCTCTCTCAAGCGATACACGTAACTGATAAAAAAAAAAAACAAAGAAAAGGGAGAGAGGGGGTGTGAGGTGTTAGTTCTCCACTCACTCTCTTCTCCATCACCCATCACCTATCACCCATCACCCATTCATATTGATTCACAAGTGGGTTTTATTTTTATCTTTTTTCTCTCCCGTGGACCAAAATTGTCCAATACACCAAAAGCAGGGATTCTGAAACTTGAGGGATTCGCGACCAAGTGTGAAATGTGTTCGGTTTCCTCTTTCTCAACCTGTAAAACAAACAAACAAACAAACAAACAAACAAACAAAACAACCAGAAAAGTTAAAATTGAATGTAATATCGAGTAAGTAAAAACGTATCAATATTTTGGCGAACAGCAAGCAATCATCCCGCGAGCCACCAAAATGGGCCGCCCCTCCCCGGAGTCCCACACTTTGGGAACCACAACACTGAAGTAAAGCCCAGGCAGCTGTGGGGGGGGGGTGAAGCATAGAGCCGAAGGACATTATTCTGTTCACACTAGTCCATTCTCTCTCTCTCTCTCTCTCTCTCTCTTTTTCTCTCTCTATTCTGTCCCTTAAACCCTATGTTGTAAAGAGTTACTGGCCCTAGTTATTGCTTCATACCCATGTGTCTGCTCCCTCCCCCCTCTCCACAACCCGTCCCTCGCCAAAATACCAAAACTCCCTCCCCTCGCTTTTTTTTTTTGTGTTTAAATTTATTTATATCTAGATATTTATTTGAAAACTGCGGAAATTCCCGGTGGACCATCTGTCTGTTTTGATTCATGGAGTAGTCCCACAGTGAATAACAAACTGTTGAAGTGATTTTAACTTGTGACACATTTTCAACACATGCAAAGTTCTTTTGAAAATTTATATATATATATATATATATATATATATATATATATATATATATATGTGTGTGTGTGTGTATGTGTGTGTGTGTGTTTGTGGTGTGTATCTGGGTGTGTACAGGGCCGTGTCGTACTAAGGTGCGGTGGGGGTGCGAAAGACCCTGTCGACAGCCACTGAGGGGAGGCGAAATGTTTCCTTGAAAAAACAGAACTTCGAACTTAAACAAACAACAACTTCAAAGTGGTCAATTTAAAATGCGTGAAATCGTGCGGAGTCTTTACTAAATTTATTTTGTCATTTAATGAAACACATCAATTTTTAAAACTCAATTTTTCATAGGACTACAGTATGTCCTCTTTTATTGAAAAGAAAAGAAAGCTCCCTTAGCCCTAAAGTAACATGAACTATAGTCTAGATACATCAACATAGGCCTATAGTCTAGATACATCAACATAGGTCTATAGTCTAGATACATCAACATAGGTCTATAGTCTTGATACATCAACATAGATCTATATAGCATATATTTGAACATAAATGTATATTCTAGTTACTAAAACATTAGTCTGAAGTTTCTATTACATCAGTGTTACGTATTGCTACTTATATGTAACTATACAGTAATGTTCAGTAATCGACTTCCTATTTACTTTTAAACTGGCCCGATACTTTCCAGCAGCACGTAAAGACATGGCAGCACAAAGCTAGAGATGGACTAATCCGATTACTAACGTCAAGGTCTCGGTCTCAGTGGTTAACGTTCAGCACAGCAGTGTAAATGATAAGTCGATACTTCAGTATTCGGTGTCATTAACAATAGAAATCGATTATGGGTTAAAACCTCAGAAACTGCTATTTATTTAGGATGTTCCTTGTAAGGGACTAAACCAAATGACAGTATCGCTATAGCAGTATCGCTGACACTAACATTAAGAAACCAATGAGCAGATACGATACTGTATTCGCTAAATCTGTGTATTGAATACGAACAGTCGGGGCACAGGGGCGTGGATTCTTCTTTTTCCCGATACACTAAAATGTGGGCAAAATAATGTTGTGAAAGATGTTGCTTTTTTTTTTAAGTCATAAAAGAAAGAGGTGTGCCGTCTTTTTGACCCGCGGTCCACGCTGGGTACCTGAAACAATCGAAGATCCGGACACAGAGCACATAAGACGGGTTGTCACAATGGCCAACTTGAATTTGACTGAAGATCAAGACAAAAGGGCAGAATTGTTCATATGAAGTTACATACATTAGATCTAACCGTCATTATGTTAAAGGTTTTTGTAGCCCGAGGAACGTAGTCTGCTCCCCCCCCTTCCCCTGTCTGATTACCTCTGTTATATCTACGTCAGTTTGCTAATTAAGACTTATATTTTCTTTTATCTCTTTTTCGATAATTGACATAGAGTTGACTCTATGCATCATGACAGTTGAACATTGTATAGCAGACAATTGAAACGAAGCTTACAGTCCGTTTCAAAAATTGAAAAATGGGAGTAGAATGTACTGATGCGTAAACATTTGACTTTAAGTGGTTAAAAATAAACACAAAGCCTACAGTCCAATTCGCCAAATACTAAACAGGAGTAGAAACAATTGGCACATATTCCTATTAGCTCCAACATATTCTCATAAGCTCCTAATATTCCCATTAGCTCCAACATATCCCCAAAAGCTCCTACATATTCCCATAAGCTCCCAAACATTCCCTTAAGCTTCCACATATTCCCATAAGCTCCTAATATTTCCATAAGCTCCTACATATTCCCATAAGCACCTGATAATCCCATAAACTCCTACTTATGCCCGTAAGATCCTACATATTCACATAACCTCCTACATATTCCCATAATCTCCCAGATATTCCCATAATCTCCCAGATATTCCCATAAGCTTCTACATATTCCCATAAGCTCTTAATATTCCCATAAGCTCCCACATATCCCTTAACCACCTACATATTCCCATAATCTCCCAGATATTCACATAAGCTCCCACATATTCCAATAAGCTCCTACATATTCCCATAAGTTATTAATATTACCATAAGCTCCTACTTATTTCCATAAGCTCCTACATCTTCCTATAATATCCCACATATTCCCATAAGCTCCCACACATTCCCATAAGCTCCTAATATTCACATAAGCTCCTACATATTCACATAAGCTCCCAAAATTTCCCATAAGCTCCCGCATATTCCCATAAGTTCCCATATATTCCCATTCTCTCTCTCTCTCTTTCTCTCTCTCTCTCCCTCCCTCTCTCTCTCTCTCTCTCTCTCTCTCTTTCCTTATCTCTCTTTTTCGATAATTGACATAGAGTTGAATCTACTTATGCATGGCAGTTGATCATTGTATAGCAGACAATTGAAACGAAGCTTATAGTCCGTTTCAAAAAATGAAAAACAGGAGTAGAATTTACTGATGCGTAAAAATTTGACCTTACGTGGTTGAAAATAAACATAAAGCCTATAGTCCCATTCGCTAAATACTAAAGCGGAGTAGAATCAATTGGCACATATTCCCATAAGCTCCCACATATTACCATAAACTCCCAAACATTCCCATAAGCTCCTACATATTCCCATAAGCACCCGATAATCCCACAAGCTCCCGCGTATTCCCATAAGCTCCTACATATTCCCATAAGCTCCTTATATCTAAAACGCTCCTACATATTTCCATAAGCTCCCACATATTCCTATAAGCTCCTACATATTCCCATAAACTCCCAAAAATTCCAATAAGCTCCCGCATATTAAAATAAGTTCCCATATATTCCCATTCTCTCTCTCTCTCTCTCTCTCTCTCTCTCTCTCTCTCTCTCTTTCCTTATCTCTCTTTTTCGATAATTGACATAGAGTTGAATCTATTTATGCATGGAAGTACATCATTGTATAGCAGACAATTGAAACGAAGCTTACAGTCCGTTTCAAAAATTGAAAAAACAGGAGTAGAATTTACTGAGGCGTAAAAATTTGACCTTACGTGGTTGAAAATAAACACAAAGCCTATAGTCCCATTCGCTAAATACTAAACAGGAGTAGAATCAAATGACACATATTCCCATAAGCTCCCACACATTCCCATAAGCTCCTACATATTCCCATAAACTCCCAAACATTCCCATAAGCTCCTACATATTCCCATAAGCACCTGATGATCCCATAACCTCCTACATATTCCCATAACCTCCTACATATTTCCATAAGCTCCCAGATATTCCCATAAGCTGCTAATACTCCCATAAGCTCCTTATATCCCATAGGCTCCTACATATTCCCATAAGCTCCTACATATTCCATTAAGCTCCTACATATTCCCATAATCTCCTACATATCCCATAACCTCCTACATATTCCCATAATCTCCCAGATATTCACATACGCTACCACATATTCCAATAAGCTCCTACATATTCCCATAAGCTCTTAATATTCCCATAAGCTTCTAATATTCCCATAAGCTCCTACATATTCCCATAAGCTCCCACATATTCCCATAAGCTCCTACATATTTCCATAAGCTCCCAGATATTCCCATAAGCTCTCACACATTCCCATAAGCTCCCACATATTCCCACAAGCTCCCACATATTCCCATAAGCTCCCACATATTTCCATAAGCTCCCAAATATTCCCATAAGCTCACACATATTCCCATAAGCTCCTATATATTCCCAAAAGCTCCCACATACTCCCATAAGCTCCCACATATTCCCATAAGCTTCCACATATTCCCATAAGCTCCCACATATTCCCATAAGCTCCTAATATTCCCATAAACTCCTACATATTCCCATAAGCTCCTGCATATTCCAATATGCTCCCGCATATTCACATCAGTTCCCATATATTCACATTCTCTCTCCCCCTTTCATTATCACTTTTTTTCGACAATTGACTTATAGTTGAATCTACTTATGCATGGCAGTTGATCATTGTATAGCAGAAACGAAGTTTATAGTCCGTTTCAAAAAATTGAAAAACAGGAGTAGAATTTACTGATGCGTTAAAATTTGACCTTACGTGGTTGAAAATAAACACAAAGCATATAGCCCCATTCGCCAAATACTAAACAGGAGTAGAATCAATTAGCACATTTACCCATAAGCTCCCACACATTCCCATAAGCTTCTACATATTCACATAAGCTCCCAGATATTCCCATAAGCTCCCACACATTCCCATAAGCTTCTACATATTCCCATAAGCTCCCACATATTCCCATAAGCTCCCACATATTCCCATAAGCTCCCACATATTCCCATAAGCTCCCACATATTCCCATAAGCTCCTACACCCCCCTCTTTCTTTTATTTTCTATATTTCTATATATATTTTCCAACATCAAAGATTCCGTAATCCTTTCCAGATGTTTGAATTACATAGTTCGATGTAAGCGTGCTCCACCCTGCCACACTGTTTTTTTTAAATTGGTTTTAGAACACAGAGAGAGATAATCCACTGATCTGTCACAGATAGAGGATTATTGTCGTTTCACTCTCAGTCGAGAGTGTATTGTGACGTATTGTGACGTATTGTGACGTAGTGTGACGTATTGTGACGTATTGTGATGTATTGCCGATGACAGTTTTGTCTATGCAGAAATGTGGTTTGTGGGCAAAGCTTGGTGTCTTTGTAATGGACGATTCATATAAATGACATGTTATTATTATTATCATTATTATTACTAGTTGTATGAATTGTTTCTTGCAAAAACTTTCTTCTTCTTTTTCTTCCTTTGGCTGTACATCCCATTTAAAAAGAGATATACCATAGTTTAACTGTGAGGTTATCTTTAATTGTCCAATGTAATTATATAGGTCTATTTATTTCATGTCACGAGAATTTAAATAAACAAAAAAAAAAGATTTATTGAATCGAGACGATAGCAAGTGGCCATTACTATTTTAAACAGGAAACGGAATTCTTACTTTTGATCTACAGCAAAGCAGACTCGAGACGGAACTTATTTATATAGATTATTATTTTTCAAGATTACTTAATACTGGGCTGCCGACTCTAGATCCTATCAAGCAATAAGGGACGGATTGTTGTACTGTTCTTTTGTTTTTCTCAATAGCTGAGTGTGCAATGACCATGGAGGCACGATGGATAATACAGGTAGATAGATAACTGGATTTGAATCCTACACATTCATCTCTTACATGTCCATTGATGTAATGGCCTACACACTCATCTCGCTATGAGTTGTTTCTATCTCTCCCCTCCCCCAATCACTTTGAAGTCTGTGTGACCTACAAACGTACCATCATCAACAACACTCCACACCCACCGATGCTAACATTGTGTGTGTTTATCCGGCCAGTTCTTCTAACGGTCATAAGTTGAACCTACTCGGATATGAGAGGTAAATAGGTCATCTTCTAGTCATGTGACCAGAAAGTGTTTGTGTGTGTGTGTGTGTGTTTGTGGGTACTTTGTCAATTGTTCTTGTTGTTGTTGTGGTTGTCCCGCATCGATGGACATCCCCGCCAGTGGCTATTTGAGAGTGTCCATTGAAGAATGAATGGGTCATTTGAGGTCAGAGTTGACCAGTAGGGTGATATGGATACGAAACGAGGCTTTCCCCACATAAAAAGTAAACAACGATACATAGTGTAAGCTTTTAAGTGGCATTTCTTTGTTTGAGGTCCCGGGGGGGGGGGGGGGTAGAGAAAACTTGGGTGGAGTCTAGGTGGAGTCTAGGTGGAGTCTAGGTGGAGTCAAGGTGGAGTCTAGGTGGAGTCTAGGTGGAGTCAAGGTGACTATGTTGAACCCTTTCTTGGTTTTTTGTGCCAACCTAAAAGAACGACTCTGGAAAATCTGAGCGATAGAAAGATAGCTAGATAGACAAATAGATAGACAAATAGATAGTTAGATTGACCAATATACAGTTAACAGTGGGTCACTGCCAGTGGTAGAGCAAATGAAAATTAGAAACATTAAACAGAAAACTTCCAAAAAACAGAAATAATTTTTACTTTCTGTATTTTTTTTTGTGTATGTGTGTGTGCCTTTGAATGTGTGTGTGCAGGGGCGATTTAGGGGAAGGGGGCCGACCCCCGTTACCGCAAGTTTAGGTAAGACATCATTAAACTATCGAAATATTTTTTTTGTTCTAAGACCAATTTTCAAAATTGAAAAAATTTTGGCCCCCACCCCCGGGTCAAAGTTGTCTAGATCCGCCCGTGTGTGTGTGTGTGTGTATATGTGTATGTGTGTGTGTGTGCTTATGGGATGAATGTCCGTATGTTTGCTTATGTGTGTGTGTGTGTTCGATTTAACCAGCAGATCTGCTCGTTGTGTAATTGTGTGTGTATGCGTTTGTATTTGTGTTTAAATTTCTTTATGTGTTAACCCTGAGAGTTTATATATATATATATATATATATATATATTTTTGTGTGTATTTTTCAGCGTGTGTGTGTATGTGCTTGTGTATGTGTGTAATTTCGCGCATTTCGGTAAGTAGCTTAATGTCCAACCGCCTGAACTAATCTTTCATGAAACAGTTAATTTACTTGTGGGGCTTGGGGCTCATGGGAAGTGTTGCAACTCTTTCCTGTCACTTCAAAGTCACATTGGAGTCTTTTTGAAGAATGCATTAGTTCCGATCTCGTCTTTTTTTTTTTAAATGTTTTAATTTACCGGTTAAGATTATTTATGTCAACCTGGGTAGATCTAATTGGGTCAGCTTATTTATTTAAAAAAAAAAACAACAACAATAAAGTAACCTCTCTGAAAGTTTAATTGAACATAAAATAAAATTTACTTTTGAATCATTTCCGCATAAAGTCGTTGCCATGGAAACTAATCAGACGGTCTGGCGTGGTAATTAAATTTTACCCGCCATTTTTTTAAAATGTTTATTGAAAGTAGGGGATTTTGGGGAAAGGGGTGTGTATGTGTGTGTGTGTGTGTGGAAGACAACACATTATCTTCAATAAGCTTTCTTTTTACCATCGGAAATTTGCAATTTACAAAGCTGATATTTTAAATACATACAACTGGAAACTCAATAATTTTAGTTTCTGTCACATTTTGCTAGACAATCGCACGTGACGTCAACCCCCCCCCCCGTCTCCCGGACCCCTCACACAGTCTACTACGCATTAAACCCAATTAAAATGGTCCCGTGCTGGCTTCATTCATTTGGCATCCGCAGCATATTTAAGGTAAACCAGCAAAAGTGTCAGTTTATTTGCACATGTTATTACATCACTTCCGCTTGGCCAGATTTTCGTCACCAAGGGAAAAAAATGACAAATACTTTTGTGATAAATATGTATGCACAGGTAAGCAGGCAGACAGACATGCGGTGGGTGTGTCGAAAAGAAAACAACAGAATTATGGTACAAAAAAAAATACTTAATACAATCAAACTATCAATGTTTATCAAAAGAGTGTTACCACGGAAACATTGGCTATTCTGAATCATAGACTCAGACACCAAGACACTTTACAGAAATATAGTTTTCAAAAAAATCACGAGGTATGATAATTATTAGATTTCTTCCTCCTTCATGACATTTAAAAAATCCCTGCAACTCCTACCCCTACCCCCCCCACCCACCCGAAGCTCGAGCCTTGTCTTCATTATCACACAAATTCTTCTCCACGTTCACTACTCTAGCCCCGGGGTCCCAAAGTCGAAGAGCCCTCTCGCCTTCCCCCACCCGCCCTCCTTCTCTCATAATCATTGGAAACCCTTCTATTACTTTTCAATGACTTCTCCCCTCCATCCCATCTCAACTGTAGATTAGTGACTTTAAATACCCCTCTCTCTTTCTCTTTCTCTCTCTCTCTCAGTCTTTGACAGACGTACACACACAGAACTACATACCAAAAAAAAAAGTGTTTCCCAGCCTAAACCACCATCATAGCCTTCAGGAACATTACAGTACTGGTCCGTAGACTGCTGGTGGAACACTGAGAGACTGAGAGAGAGAGGGACTGAGAGAAATAGTGAGAGAGAGAGAGAGAGAGAGTGTGAGAAAGAGTGAGAGAGAGAGTGAGAGAGAGTGAGAGAGAGAGAGAGAGAGAGAGAGAAAGACTGAGAGAGAGATGGACTGAGAGAAAGAGTGAGAGAGTGTGAGAGAGAGACTAAGAGAGAGAGAGACTGAGAGAAAGAGTGAGAGAGAGTGTGAGAGAAAGACTGAGAGAGAGAGAGAGAGAGAAAGAGTGAGAGAGAGTGAGAGAGAGTGAGTGAGTGAGAGAGAGAGGAGTGAGTGAGAGAGAGTGGGAGAGTGAGAGAGAGAGAGAGAGAGACAGAGAGAGAGAGAGAGAGTAAGAAGATATGAAAATAGAAAGAAGAAAACAAATGAAAGCAAGAAAGATTTGAAATAAATATATGATACATATTTTTCCTCAAAACATATTTTCCAAAATAAAATTTGTTTTTTTTCCATTTTAATTAAAGTCCCTGTAATGTTCAGACGTTTTTCAATAAATCCTAAAAAAAAAAGAACCACCAATAATTAAATGTTTTTTTTTTTGTCGTTAACCTACCCGCTTTATAGCTTGGTGTGCTATGGCTTTGGAGGCACCACGGGAGACAGAGATATGCCTCTGAGGGATTTAAACCCACAACCTTCAGCAAATGTATCAGTGTCATATCGAAATATTACCCCGGACTTGTCTATAGATCTTAGTTTATAAAACTGATATTAAATATAATTATTTATATATATATATATATATATATATATATATATATATATATATACTAGTTGCAAGTACCCGGCTTTGCCCGGGTTTAAAATAAGGTTTTCTGTTTACCTTTTATTTTCTCCCTCCCCCTCTCTCCCTCTTTACCCCTCTCTCTCTCCCTTTCCCTCCCTCCCTTTCTCTCTCCCTTCCTCTCTCTCCCATCTCTCTCCCTCCCTCCCTCTCCCATCTCCCTCTCTCCCCTCTCCCCCTCCTTCTCTCCCCCTGTCCATCCCCCCTCCCTCCCTCTCTCCCCCTTCCTCCTTCCCTCTCTCTCCCTCCCTGCCCCCTCTCTCTTCTTTATCTCTTCCTCACATTACTCCCATCCTCTCTCTCCCTCTCTCCTTCCCTTCCTCTCTCTCCCTCCCTAACCCCTCTCTCCCTCCCTCCTTCCCCTCCCTCCCTCTCTCTCACCTCTCTCTCCATCCCCTCTCTCCCCCTTCCTCCCTCCCTCATTCCCTCTCTCTCTCCCTGCCCCCTCACTCTTTATCTCTCCCTCCCTCTCCCTCCCCGTCCTCTCTCCCTCCCTCCCATCTATCTCCCTCCCTACCCCCTCTCTCCCTTCGTTCCTTTCACTTTCCTTCCCCCTTCTCTCTCCCTCCCTCTCCCTCTCTCTCCTTCCCTCTCCCATCTCCCTCTCTCTCCTCCTTCTCTCCCCCTGTCCATCCCCCCCTCCCTCCCTCTCTCCCCCTCCCTCCCTCCTACCCTCCCTTTCCTCTCTCTCTCCCCACCTGCCCCCCCCTCTGTCTCTTTATCTCTCTCTCCCTCCCTCTCTCTCTCTGGGAACAGACAGACAGACAGACAACAAATGTGTCTTATAAGTATAGAGATTATTCTAAAAAAAAAAAATCGAAAAAAAAAAAAATTAAAAAAGAAAAAAAAAAATTTCACTGTCGGGATTTGAACCCACACATAGTCGGCCAAATTTGAGTCACGGCCAAGCGAGTAACCGACTGTGCTAGCGAGCCACACTAACATAATCTCAATTTTTAATAGTTTGTGCGTGCAAGTTCTATTTGGGAAATGACGTCACAGAGGAATTTTATTTATGGCGCCGTCGAGATTACTTTAATATAGTAAAATACTAAAATAAAAAAAAAAATAATTACAATTAAACTACACATCGAGATGAAACGAAACCTGTCCTATAACCTTCCTCATGTAATTATGTGTATGTGTAACAAATTTCACATTATTTGGTTATCTGGATCTTGAGTTATAAGGGAACAGACAGCCAGACAGACAGACAACAAATGCCTCTTATAAGTATATATATATATATATATATATATATATATATATTGTTGTACGTTTTGTGTGCAAAAACTAAATAGGCACTATGGGGGCTTCAGTCATAATTAGATCAAGGGCGTGACTGTGAGAGTGTTTGGTATGGACCCGTTTCCCCATCCCCCCCACACACTCCACATAGCCAGTCTCTGTTTGTCTGAACATAACAAAAAGAAAAGACAAAATGGCTGACATGTTTGGCTACGTCTGCTGTGAATGTAATGACCATATTTAGCTTTAGTTAGATCTCTCAGCCGTTTAACTCAAAGTGACACAACTTTTTTCTCAACAGCTATATATTTTGTGATGTTTGTTTTCATCTCCGTTTAATCGATATCTTTGGTTAAACCGAATGTGTCAACAAACGGGTTGCGGAGTGCCACCTAACAGTTGTATGGCGCCTCCATCTTTGCTCAACCTTTTTTTTTTATTTTGCTGCCCCCGGTACGCGGTGTGTGCTCTCGTTGAAGGGCCTCGGGGAATGTTGGTCGGGTCTCTCGTAGCATGCCATTTGATTGTATGGCTTGTTTGTGTCTATTGTGCTTTACACTCTCTCTGTGGCTTACGATGTTCATTTGTGTGTGTGCGTGTGTGTGAGTGTGCAATGTGCGCTGCTTGTGTGTGAGTGAGCCATGCGTGCTGCATGTGTGGGAGTGTGCATTGCGCGCTGCATGTGTGCGAGTGTGTGTTTGTGTAAATTATGCAGAGCCGTATTCCGGGGGGGGGGCCTTAGGCAGAAACCGTGATAGGTGATTAGAGCCCTATGGGTACCTGGGGGCCCTGCAAGCATTATACAGAGCCGTCTTGGGTATTCGAGGGGGGTGTAACCAGGCAGAGACTTTAAGAGATGATTGGGGCCGCATACAAACGTACCTTTTGGGGCCCTTTGAGCATATGATTTAATATAAATTGCTACTCATAGGGGGACTCTTTTACATTGGGGGCCCTATTGGAACAGCCCACAGCCCTGAGCGCATGTAGTTGTGTGCGTCTGTCTGTTTGAGAGATTGAAAGTGCTTTATTTTGCCAAGGGATGTTTATCTAAAACTTTGTGTTTTGTTTTTTTTCAACTAACTTTGAGTGGTTTTTTTTTACCGTCCATTTTCCATGCAACTTGTTTCACGCCAATATTAACGATATGAGACTCTCAGAATATCAGAAAACACAACTGCCAGTTTGAACAAAAATAAATAAAGAATTATAACAGCACTGACCTAATAAATAACAACACGACAGATATATTTTTGTTTATGAAAGCTTCATTAGCAGCAAATGTATAATAAATAATTTTGATTACAATATGGCAGGTGCGGATACACATGAATGTCTATGAATGACAGTTTACCATTTTTTGTGTTTTATATTGTACAAAATTTCTTACAAAGAGTTGCCCCATAGTGAATTTGACGAGATTTGGTAATTGAATAATAGAAGACTTACAAACAAAGAATCAAACCAATTCAGTTGGGAGTCGAACTCAGGTCCACAAAGAATAAGAGCAGCTGTGGGCCACCATATGAACAGTATTGTATCGATTATTATTATTTACATCGATTACTTATACGAAAAAAAAATAATAAAAGGTCACCTCACAATTGAAAACACGTAAATATACTGAAAAAGAATGTCGGGTAATGACGTCATCATTTGTTATGGCGCTCATTCAATAGCACTATTCTGCAAATTACATCATCAATTCATGGGCTCTGAACATAAAAACATAATAAAAAAAAGCGATTCATCGAGGCGTCCAGTGACTAAATATGACACCTCCGTCATCCACTCCAAGCAGACGACGACTAACTTTATTTACATTAATGATGTCTTCTGCCGGATACTTGTTCTCTGGCTCGTGTCATGAATATTCATTACTAGCCAGGGTCTTAAAAATATCAACAAAAAAAAGGATCGCATACTTATTAGACAGATTCTGTTTATTGGAAGCACCTGGCAACCGTCACAATGATAATAATATCAAAGCCCTTTCCCTACCCCCCTACTTCAACCCCTCGCCCTCCCTCTGGCCTGGGCAATAAATCTCGGCACTCTGGTCTCATAGTACCCCTCTCCTCGCCCTGTCGCCCCTTTTTCTATATACCAACGCCCTCTCTCTCTCTCTCTCTCTCTCTAAAGCGCCAGAGGGGCGAAAGCTAATTACCTGGGGTGTCAATTTTCCAGGAAGTCGCCATTGGTTTTAATTGATTGACTGCGTGTGCGTCTGTCCGACTGTGCGTAAGAGATGGGTAGAGGAGATGGGAGAAATATGGTGGTGGGTGTGTGTGTGGGAGGGGGAGTCACAGCTTAGTTGTTGAAAGGGATTTATGAGCAATGATACAATTATCCCGGTGTTGGATGGGGGGGGGGGAGGTTAACTAAATGAGGGGGGAGAGACCAGAGAGAGAGAGAGAGAGAGAGAAATATTGATTGTTGGTTGTATAATTGTATTATCTCATGGGCCAATGGATCCCACGAGTCGATCGATAGAGGATCGATACTCACTCCACATTCAGGGGGCCGGTCTTACGAACTGTGGGGCTCCATTTAACGGGTGCTTGCGAGGCCCCTCTTCTATTTTTTTTTACAATAACAGCTATTACTATTAATTAAATATAAACTGTAGGGCCCCAGCAATTGGTCATATCGGTCTAAGGCCCTGTCCACAGTTTGGTTTTTTGATGTGGATGGGGTACATAACGCCACAATTGGGGCCCACATAAAAGGTGAATGTCTAATGTGTCGGTGGTCATACAAACGCTCTTTTCTGAAGGGGGCCCCGAGATTTAGGAAAGACTGACCCATTAGTCATTAGGCCATAGGTAAAATGTAAGAGCTGTGGTGTGGCTAGGGTGGGGGCATCATATCTCGGTGGAGGAGGGGGAAGGGGGGCGCCGTAACGTCGTTGAGACGACCCTATTCACCGGTCTGACCATGTCACCATGCAGTGGCGTATCGAGCTTAACTTGCGCCAGGGGCACGATACCTTTTTAGCGCCCCCCCCATTCGAGAACCATGTAATATTATATGTACAATATACCATTTGGCGCCCCTTTGTGAGTAGCGCCCGGGGCATGATGCCCCCTTCCCTACCCCTCACTACGCCACTGGTCACGTGGATGCCACGAGTAAATCTCCATAGCATGTCGTCCTCGTGCGCTGAAAAACCTAAAACATCTTTGCTTCATATTCGATTATGTTTGTTTCCCCGTACATGCACTTGGGTTGGACACAGATCTGTATCGTGTGTAACTATAACTGGCCTTGACATTCAAGAACACAATGAAATTACAATAGACATGGCCGTAGGAGAAAAAAATCCACATTGGCAACAACTGATTGGGTAAACACAAGAGTCAAGGGTCAAGGTTACATCTTGAGGACAAATCAGAGTGTTTCAGTACTTACAAGAGCTGACAATACATCTGTCAGCTTTACGTCTGCTGTATGTCTGCTTCTAGGGACAGTAAGATTTTCATGCAGTTTGTTTAAAAATTAAAAAGTAAAAAAAAAAAAATCCTGACGTATAACTGAGTCTCCAACCACTTTCCCTCCCTTCTCTTTCCGTTCAATAACATAAAGTTCAAAGGTACAACTTTGACCTTTAAACCCTTACCATTGCCAAGGACATAACAACGTTATTTATAAATAAAAATCAACAATAATAACAAAAACAACACGCTGCTGTCAGTACGAATGGGACTCAATGAACTATTTAAACTGATTCTGTCATTTATTGATATAAATAAAGTCTATTAATGTCAACTTGCTCTGTAATGGTTATTGAAATTCTTAGAGTTATCTCCCTTGTGGGGGGGTTACAAAAATAAAATGAATCATCGATAATTGTAGTTGCAACAAGTTTTTACCTGTTATAAAAATGACTGATAAGTACTGAATATATACATATATTTATATATAACATTTTTTTTAATTTACAAGTTCGTGCATCAAGTTTTATGTGTTAACCCCTTTCATGTGATTGAACTCAAATAGTGTATAGCTCATGAATATTGATATAAAATAGTGTAAATAAATACCATATTGTAAACTGAATGATGTATAGCTAATACAAAATGTCGGTCCGGCCCTTTGGAAAACTAAGTTCCATTCTCTTCAGTCACTTTGCCGATTATGTATTGGGCGATGCTCGATATACACAAGATCCAATAATGTATCACAGTAAATTGTTAGAATTCACATATGGCAGCGGTCGGGAATAGCGATCGCAACTTTGGGATGCGGTATCCTGAATAACAGTGTTTCCCAAAGTGTTTTACGGGTACCCCAAGGGTATTGCGAAGAGTTTGGCGGGGGTACGGGCTACACGGGCAGAGAGCAGGCCCGTAGCCAGGTCAAAGTAAGCAGGGAGGCACCAATACCCAGCAAGGGGGCACCTTCTGATTTTAGTTACTTTTTCTTTATTTTTCCCCCATCTTCTTTTTTAAGCGGGGGGAGGGCACTCCACACCTAGCAGTGCCCCCCCCCCCTTGGCTACGGGGCTGGCTGAGAGCATGTACGGCTAAAGTGAAAACAATGAAATAAGGGGAGACCAGGACCGTAAAAAATAAAAGGCGATTTATTTTGTTTTTTTTAAAATATCAATACACAGTAATACGAAAATTAAAAAGTAGAGACACAGAGGTCGAAAGTTTGGGAAACATCCATGTATTATTTATTCTGTGGTGAAAAGACGATTCTGAAATTTCACGACTCCGATACTATTATCGATTGCGAAACAAATTCCCCAATACATGTAACGTCATAGAAGTTGAAGAAACTCAGGGACTCGATTACTTAGAAACAACTTAGGAATCTGAAATTAGGTAAAAATCCAACGATACCAGATTTCCGCTCAACCAAATGTCTATAATTTATCTTTATACTTGCCAATTTATCTAATTTTTCTGAATTTTCGTTTCTCTGTCATTCCATCTTTTTTTTTTTATCTCATTTCAACTGTCTTCAAGGGTTCTTGGTAACTTTGTTAACGCTTTTCAAACGATTCTTTAACTTAGTACTCATGCCTCTTTTAATTAAACTCGTTATTATTGTTATTATTATCATTTACCAAAGCTCAAGTTCTTGCTCGAATGTCTCTTTATTAATTACAATGACTTCTCATTACCTCATTATCATCTTCGTGTGTTCTAATTATGCAATTTACGTTAAATAAATACTCATTGTCAATTTTAAAAAACAAAATTAACACACTAGAGAAACCATTTCCCATAACTCTTTCGTCATCCCTTCTCAGCTTAATGTCCATTCAGTTGCGCCCCTTTACCGGTCTAAAAATGTTGACAAAAATAAACAACTACAAATGCATTTACAAACAGTCACACTTAAACACACACTACAACACACGCTTTAAACACGCACTATAACACACACTTTAACACACTATAACACACACTATAACACACACTTCAACACACTATAACACACACTTTAAACACTCACTATAACACACACAAATCTCACTTAAAAGTAGTACTGTCTCGTTTGACTCAACACCTTAATTATCCACTACTACAACTATCAGGCAACTTTTAAATGCCAATCTTAAAAAAAGAAATATCACCAAATATTATTAACTTGGCAGTGAATTCCCCCAGATTTTTTCGTAATGGATATAAAGAAGACATCAAGATGTTCAAATGAAAATGTGTCCAGATGTAGCGCCACCGAGAACCAAAACAAAATATTTTTTTCTACTCTCTCTCTCTCTCTATCTCTCTCTCTTACTAGTCTCTTTTTTTTTTATATTGGAAGTGTTTCGTATTTTGGCCTTTCTTCCTAATCCAAATTGGCAGCTCCACGTTCACGACCTCGCAGACGGCCAGCGCGGAAGGGATTTATGTTTCGCCTAATGTGATTTCCATAAAACGATTCTATGGTTCTTCAAAATAGACAGAGGGCTCTTAACATCATGGCCGTCAGCAGAAGTTATCTTGTATGGATCTCTCTGTACTTTCTCTTTTCATTCCATTTCCCTCCCTTTTTTTTCTTTCTTTTTACAATTGGTAGAAGAAGTTTGGAAGAGAAATGTTTCTTAGAACAACAGTGAGACATTTCAAGGGAGTGCTGCTGAGGTTTGGAAAAAAAAAGTGACTTGAAAAATAGAATGAATAAACAGAACAACACAATAACCTAAACATTAATGAAATGGTGGTGACACTTTAAAATGAATGCAATTAAATATTTGATGGAAAGAAAACAAAGAATAAGATCTTAATGGGAAAAACTACAACTTCTGTATTGATGAATTCAATGTCCTGGTAAAAATAATATCAATTAAAATTAACAAACGCAAACAATAATTAATATTTTTGTTTACAGACGGGCAGAAATTGTTTGTTTCTATACTAACGGACAGAAACTGTTTATGTTTGTATACAAAACGGGCAGAAACTATTTATGTTTGTATAAAGACGGGCAGAAACTTTTTGTTTCTATACAAACGGACAGAAACTGTTTATGTTTGTATACA
>JAGDYQ010000117.1:2623660-2678770 GCA_021962125.1 Bulinus truncatus | reverse complement strand
TTCTGACATTGAGCTAATTGTGTAGCCCCAGGCTATCCAATACTTCAATGAGGATGCATCTGTTTGTAAGAATGAGTTCAAATATTTTTTAGTCTGTCAATATATTTCTTTAGGGTGTCAATATGAACATAGCTGTATCTTTACCTTCTATGTCCAACATATAGTTTGTCTTGCCTCTTCTACACTCTTAACCTGATACTGGACCTCATCCATTGTATACTGTCTTGTGGATATAGAAGCCCATATGCACTATCTTGTTAGTGTCCTTAATTTTCTATTTCTATTCTTTTCAATTTCTTTTCTTATTGCTATTATTTAAGTGGGCCTCTACAAATTTGTTGCATAAGTCAAGTTATTCTAATCTACTCAACCCAGTCCAGAGGTTTGAATGTTTTCTTCTTGTGAAGAAATTAAAATATTGTTTTAAAGATTTAAGGGGCTTCTAGAGGTTTGTACCAAACATTAATTCAAGGGGAGTACTTGGTTGGCCTCTTAGGCACTTGAGTGAGCAAATAACACAAGAAGTGAAAATTTATCCAATTATGTTCTTATTCAACAACTGCTTTCCTTAACATGCTCTTAATGAATTCTGGTTTGCTCTTTCTACAGCACCATTAGTTTTGGGGTCTGTAACGAGGGGAGAATACCTGTGTAATCTCTAGCATGTCTGTAAAGGCATGAGTTATCTGGGATGCAAACTGTGTCCCATTGTCTGATAAAATAATTTGAGGAAATCGAACTTAGTAAAACAGTCAACAATGTACTACAAATAGACTCTGGTGACATTCACCAGAGGAATAGCCTCTAATATCTGGTGTAAAGTCTATTATAGTTAAAATAAATCTATGTCCTCTCTGGGACTGTTGTGGTATTGGTCTATTATGTCTATAGCTATCTGATAAAGGGTTTATGGTTTGTGTCATCTCCTGAATAGGAATTTATGGTTTAAGGGGTCTTTATTCAGTGTTGTACAGATTTGGCATGATCTGAAATATTTTTATGTCAACTTTCTGTAAGCCTGTTAAGTAAATATTTCTCTTATCTATCTAATGTTTTCTAAGCTCAGCATAGACAGCTAACAGGTTTGTCTGTGTGACACTTTAATATTCTAGTCCTAAGGGACTCAGGTATCACATTATTTTGTGTACAGCTTTTTATTACCTACAAATTGTCTTATAAGGACATCATCCTGTGTATGAAATTTGTCTGTCACCAACCCTATTTAATTGTTCAAAATGTGAGTAGAGATTTATCTTCCTGTTGTAATTTAATCAAATTATCTTTAGTGATATTCAAGGTAGTAAAATATGCATTGTTCTCTAATTAGGTACTTCTTCACATTTAACAAGAGCTTGTGCTCTGGTGGTGAACATTTAATATTTCATATTACATATGTTTTGAGTGCTCCTATACTCATCCTCAGAATCCTATCAGCAATAACTAATATTTTATTTTTTTCTCTCTTTCTATTTCTTTTCTTCTAGTTCTTCTTTCATTTTATTTAGTCACCCTTATATGTCTTTGCAATGCCTTGTGCAATGTTATGTGCATGTTTGTGTCTATCGGGTCTGTTCTGCCGATATTTCAGTTTTTGAGGGGAGAATCTGACATATGACTCTACCAGAGATATATATTAAAGTACATTGCCTAAACCATTCCCATCTAAGGTGTTTAATTGGTTGTTCAGTGTTCTGCATAGTTTGTATTATAATTAGTAGTATCACTTTCTATCGGGTCCTTATCTATAGATTTAGTACTTTTTGTATGTTTATTTCTTTGTTAGCAAAGTGTAAATAACTCTTGAGAATTATCTGGTTTAATGTCTACCTTGGAATATTACCATAATTAAAGGGGCTACTGATGATGTATAACTATGGCCTCAATTTTCCCACTAATCCATGGGTATATATCTATCATGGCTTTCTTACAGCTAGTGTATGACCATTTCCTAATTAATATCTTCTGAACTGTCCATCTAATACTCATGTGGAACAAGAGATACATCTACCACTACATGTAGCACCTGTGTCTCTCTAAGACACATAACCGGTTTATTATGAGAAAACAGGGTAAAAATATCAAATTACCATTGTTACTTAAAGCATTAACATTATGTGCTTTAACATTTTCTATTTAAGGATCTGCCTCTATCATTATTATGTCTAAGGAGGACATTGTTGTATTTGACTGTCTATTTCTATATTGTCCTGATAACTGCCAAGAAGATCTATCATTACTGTTTCATGATACTATCTGTGGGTATATATCTGCTTTTCTTTACCCTGACCATTATTCACATATCTATTTCTGTTGAGATATAATTTGCATTTGGCTATATTGTGTCCTGGGTTGTAGTATATAGTCCTTTGCATCTATTAGGAAATCTGGCAGGTAGCTTCTATATCTATTATCATTGTAACTGTATTGTGATCCTGTTTTGTGTCTAATGGCACTAAAAGTATTGTCATTCTTACTTTTGAACATGGGGACATCTTGATTACTATCTTTATAATCAGATAATGGAAATAAGATCTTTCTTGCAATTGACCTTCTTTAATTTAATGAAAGAGAATAATTTTATGAACTATGTTTAAAATTTTGTCTCTTAGCATTTAAATTCTATAATTTATTCAGGGATCAGATGCATTTATGCCAGCCATTTAATGTAGTTATTTAAATAGGACTCCAATTTTATTTATATAGGCTGTGGGAGTGTCTGTTTTGATCATTGCTGATTGTGGAACAGATTCCTATAGTGTTCCTCAGTTTTGTTATGAAAATCAAGAGAGGTGTTGCTTGATTTCATTATATGATTTATGTTCTGGTCAGTCTAACATTTTGCACAGCAACACACAGTTCTGCACGGAATAGCTACAAGTACATATTTAGTCCACTCCAGACTCTGGTATATTGTTAGCTGTAAGTAGATTCAAAATTGGCCAATTATGCATCAATGTTACCATCTTTAGAATTAAACTGAGCTATATGTGGTCTACCACCTATGACTGACTCTTTTGCAGTGTTTTTGTGTGTTGCTCTGAGTCTATTCTTTTCATTTCTATTTCTGCTTCTAATCCTTTTTATTTCTAACATCTTTTCTCTTTCTCTAACCTTTCCTGTCTGTCTAATTTCTCTTTCTCTAATCTTTCCCCATCTATATGCATCTCTAACTTTCTTCTAATTTCTCTTTCTATTTTTCTGCATTTCTGTTGTCTTTTCTAATTTTTCTGCACATTCTAATTTATCTTTTAAGATTTCTAAGGGCAAGTCTGTCTCTATCACACTCTCTTTCTTTAGCCTTAAGTTCCTCTTTTCCACGCGTTTTCTTTAATAAATTGTAGGAGTTTCTCTCACATTAGACCATATTTTTCACCTCTCCTCATATATACCCATAGAATTGTCTTCTATATTTTAGCCTCCATATTGCGGTTCGGTATATCATAGGGAAATATAATGAGAAAAATCACTATTATAGAAAAATATATGATACTGACTCTTTATATCACTGGCAATACATAAAATCTAAAAATCAATGTAACCTCAAGAAAAATTCACTGGCACTGATCAATATTAATTGGCACTAAATATTACCTAACTGGCATTGACTACATGGCAAAAATCATTATACAATATTGTACATTAAATGTAAGAAATAGAAGGGGGAATTAGTGTTCAGTGTCCAATAAAATGATAAATAATAAAAAAAAATAATTATGAAGAAATAAGGTTTTTACAAGACAGAGGACTTAAACGATAACAGAATCAGCGAAAAAGACACCAGTAGATTGATAGTAAATGATGAGAGAAAAATAATGATTAAACTAGACGAGACATCGTGACAAACTGGTAGAAAAAAAAAAATTTCGGACAATATTTAAACAAAGGGTTTTAAACAATGAACAAACAAATCGCTTAGACAACTAAATATTTTACATGTCTCGATAATCCTAGCTGGATCCCAAAATTAATCAATCAACACACAATTAAGTGTAAAGATCCAGAAAGAGAATCAGTATGTCCGAACAGAAAGCGCCAGATGACTAGTTCAACTGACTCACCACTCCACCACCCATTAATGAAACAAATAACATAAATGAACACTGATTATAAGGGGAAAATAAAATAGGAGAGAAGAAAAAAATTATTTAAATTTAAAGTAAATATATTTACTTTTCTTCCTTGGTACTCGTTCTGTTGTGTTCCTCCTGTTCCACTAGCGAAAAATAGTGTCAATGTAAACACTGGCCAACAGTAAATGAAAGTTTCTTCCCTGAATGTACAAGGTAAACAAACACAGTCACAAGGTGTGTAGCAGTGTAGTCTCAGTCTACAAAGAAAACAAAGCGGCCATCTTGACCTGGATTTTCGCTGCCTACGGGAAGGTGCTGACGTCATCGGAATACACAAGCAGAGAGAAAATAATGATGAATTCTCTAATGATGAATTTTTATACTGTAAGAAGTATATCTTCTTATATTTGGCAACTAGGTACCAAAGTGTGACTTAATCGGGCAGAAGCTAGGGTATGCCGCGATCAAAATAGAGGTGTCACTTGCTACGACCTCCAGTGTCGGGACAGTCGACTTGCAAATGTGGGTCACTTTTCGTGGATGTGGGTCACCGTGGGGCTCCATTTCTGGGTTGAATCAACTTTTGTTGCCGCCTCTGGAAGATGAACTTTTATTTGCAAACTGTTAACAGTATACTGGTCTCTCTGGTCTTCGGGATGCTTAGGTTCTCCATGTTGGCCACAATTTATCAGATTTCTGGTGCCGCCTCTGGAAGATGAATTCAGCTCGTCCAGCAAAATGGAAGTTGTACTTTCCTGTGTTCGTAGTTCTTATTGTTCAGTTTTCAGGTTCAGTTCGTCATCGCTGCCACCATTGTCAGGGTATATTGTTTGGGCTATCACTGCTATCAGCATTTGTCAATGTATAATTATTCCCAATTTTTGACAGGGGTATTAAGTTCATTGCTGTATCAATATAGATTGTGAACTGGAGGCGTGTATTTGGTAGCTGTGGTGGTTCTTTCTTATTTACAAATCACAACATCAAAATAACTTGATACAAGAGTACTTTGCTGATTCAAGTATTTATTCTCGACACAATAATATTATAAAAGAAATGATGAAATAAATTCCGAGTACATATTGTAAAATCAATCCAATAAATTATCACATTCAAATAGGAACTCAATCAAGTTCAAAGGATCCATCTATAATATCCAAGTACATGTATATAATAAACTGTCTAGCACAATATCTCCAATATGGAGGTGAACTATAACTCTCTCGTGATCACTCAGAATAAATAATATATATCACTCAGAATAACTACAATGACACGTCTGTCCTATACGAGAGTGGATCTTCAACTGTCTAAATTCGTTCTTACTTCCGGAAATATAAAAAACTCGGATTTAGTTAAATTAAAAGTGATCTTACTGTTTCGAAACAATTATATTTTTACACGAAACAATTATATCTTTACACTTCTATACCTTTACACAATTATACCTTTACACCATAGATGTAAAGTACGAGATGGCTCATGTCTATTATTCTCAGGCATGTAATCGATCTAGTACAATGAATCTATGTAAATAACACAAAATAATTTTTTTTTCTCTTCAAAACTATTGTTGCTTCTTTGCTCAGTTAATCCCACTCACTAAGCTTAGTAATTCTAAATAATTTTCTACCTCTTAATGGTAACTTAAGTTTTCTATAACCAACAGATCCCAATTTTCTTAGTGAACTTGTTTCATCCACCAAAATCTAATTAATTTACCCACGTAAATCATTACCTGGCACGTCCAGGGAGATGGGTGGCCATACGATGTAGAGCGCTCGACAGTCAAACCTCAGTGAGAACCTTTGGATAATTTCAGGTCCTGGTGAAATTCCTCAAGACCACCCAGCTTTAAATGGGTAGCTAACTATAAGTTGGGGGAATAAAGGTGGATGGGCATTGTGCTAGCCACATTCCCTTTAAATGCTAAGGTTACAGAAACAGATGAATTCTACACTTCATCTGCCCCAGTGAGCCCATAGGGGCTTAAGGGAACTTTCTACTTTGTTTTTAAATTTAGTCCAAAGATAAGATCAAGGAATCAGATTCTCATTCAAATTTTGTTTCCCTAAAAATGACCTGCAATCTTAGAAGATCTATGACCTACCAACTTAGAAGATCCATGACCTACCAACAATTAGAAGATCCATGACCCTACCAACAACTTAGAAGATCCATTGTAAATCAACAGTGCAAAAAATCTTACTTTTTAAGTTTAAAACTGATTCATCCAAAGGGTTAACGATGGTAAATGACAAAGGTTGCTAAAGCGACAGATTTAAGATATTTTTAAAAACTGAAATGTATTAATAAAAAAAAAAAAAAAAACAATGAGTACAGAGAACAAGTTGTCAATGGCCCTTGCTTTTGAAGGTGATAAGGAAAATTGGAAATAAATAAGTAAGTAGCAACAGATTTATAAAAATTGCAAGGCAAAAAATTAAATGATAAATCCTTTATCACCAGATCTTAACAAATTTCAAATCTGACAATTTTCCATGAAAAAACTTGAGTTTACCTGGTCATACTCTTTACGGACGACTTTCTCATAAGTCTGAAGTTTGTGATTTTGTGAGATCAGTTCAGCCAACGTATTTTTCAGATTATCAACTTTCACATTTCGATCTGATAAATCAAGTAAATAAAAGGCTTATAAAGTTCTTGTCACAAATAACTTTTTTTTTTTTTACTTGCATACAAATTAATACACTAAATAAAATAATAGCTATTTTATAACAAATCACATTTTTATGCTTTCAATTCTACATAAAGAAGCCCAAAAAAAATGCATTTTTAATCAATCATTTATTTGCAGATTGATTTTAATAATATAAAAAAGCAACGGACCCATAAAGTAGCTAATAAATTCGGTAGTGAAGGCAGGTTGACCAATAGCCTTCTTCCTAACCTCTTGTTTTTCTGCTGGGACTGAATGAACCTATGTGACAATTAAAAAACAGCAAAAAAGAAAGCAAATGAAATTATCTTAAATTTAACTTAAGGGTTTTCAATTTTCATATTTACAAAATTATTCAAAAAAAAAAATTATATTTAAACAGAAACAAAAGATCAAGAGATAAAATCTCAGTTTTGCATCCCATCCAGCCCCGTAGCCGGGGGGGGGGGGTGCCCCCCCTCCCCGCTTAAAAAAGAAGAAAGAGAGGAAAAAATAAAGAAAAAGTAAAGGTGCCCCCTTGCTGGGTATTAATGCCTCCCTGCTTACTTTGACCTGGCTACGGGCCTGATCCCATCCAGTGCACCTTGTTATCTATCACCATTGATTGGTATGATCCAAACTTTCAACTCACAATTTTGAGTAAAAGTTAAAGCCCTGTTTATGATGATTTGAGAGTTTGTCTAAACAAAGACATGCAAAGTTACTTGTTCTGAGTGTAAATCGGTATTGTGAATTGTTGATCAAGCTAAACAGTTCTGACAATGTACGAGTCTTAGATTTGACATGCAATGAAGGAAATAAAAAGATGATTAAAAGACTGTATGCAACTATATATTGAGATCCACCATAAACAATGAAAGGAAGTAGAAAAAATGCAACTGGAACATTTTTCTTCATTAATACTGATTCGTTTACATAAAAAAAGAATTTAAATTCATGAAGCATCACTGAAAAAAAATTTTCGCAGTAAAACTTTTTTTTTTTTGCTTTTTGTTGAGGTAAAATAGATGCAACAGCTTGAATGATAATGTTGCTAAGTACTTGTGAAAGTGACAACTGAGATTGGCATGATGCTACTTGTAATTTACAAAATAATGTTGTTAAGTACTTGTGAAAATGACAACTGAGATTGGCATGATGCTACTTGTAATTTACAAATGATGTTGCTAAGTACTTGTGAAAGTGACAACTGAGATTGGCAAGATGCTACTTGTAATTCACAAAATAATGTTGTTAAGTACTTGTGAAAGTGACAACTGAGATTGGCAAGATGCTACTTGTAATTTACAAATGATGTTGCTAAGTACTTGTGAAAGTGACAACTGAGATTGGCAAGATGCTACTTGTAATTCACAAAATAATGCGCTTAATATTTCCAAAGCCTAGCTGACAAAGACATATAAGAAAATAACACGAGCGAATCAAATAAAACACATGTTGAAAGAATTTTTCAAGACTATTTGCAAGAAATATTTATAGACTAAACAAGAAAAAGAATTATTTTAGGGCATAAATAATGTCAATAAAATAAAATTATTGGTGTATAATTTAATTTACCTGTGTAATTACACCCATTAATTCAGCTTTTCTTAGAAAACCTCGTACTGCAGATGGACTTGTATGTAAATGTCTCACCATTTTCTGGGTAGGAACTGTTGCATTTTTTTAAATATGAAAAAGGTGGTATAGTTAATCAGTAAAAAAAAACATTAACAACGCTCAAAAGTTAAGAAACATTTATAAAATATAGATTTAAATAACTGACCCCAGGATGGTGGACGCTTCAGTTTGGTCAAACTGTATTTTTCTTGATGGCGACTCAATTTTCTATGAAAACGAAGCTGTCAGTACAAGAGAAACAATAAAATATCAAGAGTTCATACAAGTCTAGCATAATACAGAAAACATGAGCCTCAATAAAGCTTATCTAACTCATTGGTACATGCAAGCAAATATTATAACCTAACTCACTCTCTCTTTTTCATCCATAATTAAACCTGGCGTGTGAGTTTTCACATGGGATTGTATGGCCAGCCAGTTGCGTCGTTTAATTTTGGAAGTTATTTTATCTGCATGAAGCTTGCAATAGGCAAAAAATGGATCAGCTATATCCTGTAAGAAAAATTAATTGCAATGTAATAAATAATAAAATAAGTTTTAAGAATTAGACTACAAAATACAAAATAAGCAGTGGCAATGGAGTAGACCAGCAGTTGGTGAACTTTCAGACCCTCAAATTCAAAGTTTTAAGTCCACAAACCCTCTCCAAGTTTTCACCGCCACATATAAAACTATTTCTAATATTATGATCAGTAAATTTCCATTTTATTACCAAGAAATGAATATGTTAATATAATAACATATCAGCTTTGCTCAATTCTAACAATTTTTATAAATTTAAAAAAGATATTTTAGTTTTAAAAAATTAAAATGAGTATTATACATTATTATAGGACATTTGCTCCTGCTTGTATGAAATAAGATCAGGGATTTTTAGTTCTAATGACGTCTCAGAAAGACAGAGATGTATGCCTTTCAAGCCTAGACCAGCTCCATGTTTTAATGGTGTGACATATGAAAGTTTTCTCGCAAGAAAATGTTTTCGAAATACGAATTAAATTTTTTAAGGCTTCATCACTAGCTAAGGGTATTCTTTTCTTATGACTAGTACAAAAATAAGGTCTTGACTAGAAAGATAGATTTAATGCTGTTGTCTAAAAATAGATCAATGAGACTTCTTCTTTATCCTTTAAGTTTGAATTGTTGATTTAAATTTTTTAATTAAATGGATAAATTATTGTCTTGGATCTTCTTCCTTTCCATATTATTGACAAAAAGCTTTAGTAAGAGATTGTACATTCATCGCAATATTAAACATCTGCACATCTTCATCCATATGCCACAAAAAACATTCTTTTCAAATACCCAACCATTTAAGCCCGTAGCATAAACATGAGATTAACCTTCCCTTGAAAAGATAGTTTAAAAGTGACAAAACATCTCTCGGGTGTGTAAGCTTAGCTATCCACTTTTTGTTGACATGTTATTGAGATTCTTAGTAATTTTGCTACTGGGCTATAAAATTACTTCTTGGAGTGGGACCAACAGTAGGGTAAGTATTGAACCCTTCAACAATCACCCACCAAAATGTAAAGAAATAGGTAGGTTTTCAGGATGGGAGCTCATCTCTTTGCAATGCGCTTCATATAGTTGAGAATAAATTTAGTTTGAATTGAATTTCATTACTTTAATTCAATGTGTAACTAGTGAAATTCAGGAGATATTTTTTTTTCAAGATACATATGTCAATACATAGACAAGATATCTTCCCTGATCTCTGCCTGGCTTATCTCAATTTGAATTCAGTGAATGATTGCCCTTTTGATGAATATTTGGCAAAGGGATACCATACCATCATATTTCAGGAAATTAACAGCATCACATGTGACAAATGACTTTTTTGATGAAATGCTATTGTAATACTAACGGTTTTGATCATGTGACCATGGCCCCCAAGGACTGGACAGACAGCCTTTTAAAGTGGTTGTCCCCAGACAACCTTTTAAAGTGGTTGTGCCCAGACAACCTTTTAAAGTGGTTGTGCCCAGACAACCTTTTAAAGTGGTTGTGCCCAGACAACCTTTTAAAGTGGTTGTGCCCATACCCTGTTGCACTGCAAATTTGTTTCTATTCCCTTTCTACATTGATATCATTTTGAAACTCTAGAAACTAGTTTTGATCACATCATATAATTTTAGAGCTGCTGTTCAATTATTTTTAAAAAGAAATGTTCATGGATACTAGTGCAGGTTTAATCAACACAAATAGCTTTAAACTTTTCTAATCTTTTAATGTCAACAGCAATCAGACACCAAGTCTGTACAAAGATCAGGGCATAAGTTATTAAATTGTTCAAAAGTTTAAATCCGTAATATCATGAAGTTTACAACTGGTATATATCTAAAGAGAACAATCAAATAGCCTCTACATAAGATTTAAAAGAAGATGGAACTTAAAATCCTACCATGACTTCCTCTGGAGATGCTTCCGTCAATAGACCTTCTTTCTGTGCACTGAAAACAAAACATTTGACTCTTATTTAAAAATTGTCAAAAATAATTTAAATTTGTAATGCTTACATTATATATAAAGAGGAAAAGATGAAGTACAGTAAATATCAGACTGAAAGCTCACAGTTGTGGATATCTATGCTAGCCAAATAGCTAATTTATCTCTGTTTATAGATCCTACTTATTATTTGATTCAAGGGCTAGTGTTACTGATCCTTAGAGAGCTTAGAGGTAAAAAAGAAATAAAAAGTTTTTATAAGAATATTCATTGGACTATCGTACTCAATTTTTTCTATTTTAACTATCGTCATTCAATGGATAGAGATAAATAGTTACACGCATTTGTTTTTATCTCAATCAAATGATGAAGGCTGACGTCAAAGGCATTTTAGAAGGGAAAAAAAGTAGTCTTGCGGGTTGCAAAGATTTCTTTTGATAATGATGGATAAAGAATTGATGTGTGCCTAATTACAATACAACACTCTATGTTTTACAAATTTGATCTCCAAACTAAAAAGCGAATATCTATTTATAAAATTACTTATGTTTTTATCGTCTTACTTTCATCTTAGTATTCTTTACAGGTAGGTCCCCAAAAATTAAATAGTATTACTGGCGGGTCGCGAAAAGAAAACAGTTGGGTTGTGAAGCCTTAAATTTTGAGAATTACTGTTTCAGTAAATTTGATATGCGTTAACAATTAGTCCTGTACAACTCTATACTGGTAATGCTGTTGTTTTTATATACATATAAAAACCACCTGCACAATATATGACCGGTCATGTGAATGTTTGAATTGAGGAGAGAAGTGGAAGGGATGATCACTGAACTCTTGATGATTGACGGGGGGGGGGGGGGCTTTGCCAGGATCTGAATGGGGGAGACTCTGCACAGAGAAAACTTTTGCCTGACAAAGAGCACACTGGGAAAGAGTTTCTTTGATTTGATTGAACCTTTTATTGTTGCTAGTAAACAGAACTGGAGAAGAATGGGTTTTTTTTCCTTTTTTTTTTTTTAATTACTCACCAAGTCACATGAAAATAAGTCTTACACATTCCTGCGTCACACTTTATGCACACTCCTGTCTGACTGAATCTAGAATCTTCACACAACGAACACTCCTGGATACGAAAAAAATGTTGGCATATCAAGATAACATTTTATTTATCGCATACAAATTAATAAAAAAAGACAAGATTTTTGTCAGATCATTATCTCTTTTTCCAGCTGTGAGCATAGTAAAAATAAATTTGGATACAAGTCTTTAAAAAACCATTATGGTGGATGTTTATTTCTTAGATTCTATTGGGGGGCAGTTTTCACAGTACCCTTCTTTCATACCCACCACAGCTGCCAAACTATCGCATTTGGCAGGTAAGCAAAGTCCATTTATTTGCGAACTGACATGTGAGAGACCCATCGAAGACTTACGCACCTTGTGGGGTACAGTTGCAAAAACAAGGTTGAGAATCACTGACATATATCTCTAGAAAGCATGCTCACTGACATATATCTCTAGAAAGCATGCTCACTGACATATATCTCTAGAAAGCATGCTCACTGACATATATCTCTAGAAAGCATAAAGTTCCCTTCTTAGCCCTAACGGGCCTTCGAGGCTGATGAAGTGTAGAATTCATCTGTTTCTATAACCTCTGCATATGAAGGGATTGTGTGGTTAGCACAACGCCCAGCCGCCTTTACTTCCCCAACTTAAAGTCAGGTACCCATTTAAAGCTGGGTGGACTTGTGGGACTACTTTGCACCAAATTTCACCTGGAAAAATTCCATGGGCCTCACAGAGAATCGAACCCAGGACTCTCAGGTCGACAGTCGAGTATCTACACATCTCATCCATCCGTCCCACTTCTAGAAAGCATGCCGCCTAATAAATATTTTTCATTTCAACTGCTACCAGTTAGATAAAAAAAAAACATATATATCAACGTGATAAATAAAGTCCATAACCAACTTACCCGGGCACCCCACTTAGAGTAAGACATCTCAAACAATGTCACCAAACTCAATTTATCGACATCTCCAAAGGCAACACCTGGCGTATACAAGGCGCACACAATATGAACCCACCTGCGCTCAGAATAAAACAAATCTATGATGCTTAAAACTATTTATAAGGCTGAAAAATTTTAAACTTAGAATAGCACATAAATAATAATAACCACTCAAAGACGAAGCAAAGCTTACAGGGTACACTGTCTCACTATTTTTTCTTCAAAAAAAAATTGAGATAAAAATAGAACATAAACGTTTAACTGCAAAAATGTACTTCATATTACAATTCAGTTGTTTTTTTTTTAATACAAACTTACTTCCCATTGTCGGTTTCTTTAAAGATTCCACCAGAGTTTGGACACAACTCGCAGACCTGTATTAAATAAAAAACAGTATATTGTAATTAGGGGGGAAAAAAGCTTGATTAATGGAACAAAAAAAAATGTACTTATCAAAACTTATTCACTAACTGGTTTGGCTCGAGCTTTGCAAGCATCACAAAACCAAGGTTCTGTGCTTGCAGATGATTCTGTGCTGGCAGTTGAATGGCTTTCACTAATACCATAACATCCTAAAATAAAAAGTGTGTGTTTTATTTTACAATCCATACTAAAATACAGCTTTAAGTGTTGTTAATTCCGCTCTAAAAATACTATTGAATGTAAACTGTTGATGTAAAGGTTTGTTTACGACTGCTGACCATAAAAAATAGTGTTAAAATAAATGATATATGAGGGACAGGTGGCAGAGTGGTGTAGAGCGCTCGACTGCCAACCTGAGAGTCACTGGGTTCAATCCTCCAAGAGAACCAAGGGGAATTTTCCCAGGTCCTGGTGAAATAAGTTAATGTCCCTCAAGTCCACCCAGCCTCAAATGGATACTGGTGGCTGGGTGTTGTGCTAACCACACAATGCCTTATATTTATGCCTCTATTTTTGTTTAGAAAAATCTTCAGCTTACATAGATAGATAAATTATACATCTGCCTCGATGGCCCTGTTAGGCTAAGAGAACTGTACTTTTTAAAAATAATCTAAACAAATAATAGAATGGGCTTTCTTGTGTTGCTAATGAGAAATGTTTTAATATCAGACAATCATAATATATCTTCAAGTTTTTTTTTTTAACTATTATTAATTTTAAGATACGAAATTTTCTAAAGATAAATAGTATCACATTAAAAAAAATTTTTATTTCCAAATATTTTCTGCTCATTTGTCTTACTGCACTAGAGAAAAGTGGAGACAAGTTGTCTTACTGTCTGAATGAATGCATCGTTAGGTAATTCATAACATTTACTTTCAGTTATTTTAAAGATGAGAAACTTCTGTGTGATTTGGGGTGATAAATTGTTTTTTTTTTTAAAAATCATTCAACCCTGCTGGTTTTTAAAACCACATTTTTTACTCATCAATTCATCATAAAAGTGGGCAAGTGTGAGATCTGTATTTTAACTGTGTGTGTGTTATTTTACAAAATACATGTTCGCATTTTTTCAACTTAGACCTTCGTGAACAGAGATACCACAGTTATCACACTCCACTATTTCATCATCATCAGCACTGAAAAAAAAATAATAATTAAAAAAATAAATATAAAAATTTACTGAGGCCTTTTCATGCATAAACTTTAAATCAAATAAATCTTGTGAATGTCTAACCTTCTGTCTGAGAGACAAACACAACAGACTATGACTTTGATCCTTCCTTGTGGAGCCGCTTCTTGTAAGCTGTCTGGATCTTCCTGCTTCGCAGATTGCATCATACAATCAGACTTTGACGTCTTCTGGGTAATTTTTGTTTTCTGAAACATATTTTTATTTAAAACAAGTTAGTATTATTATGCCAACTATCTAAGAACTAAACAGGATTTAAATTTTTTTTAACTAAAGCTAACTGAACAGACTACTAAAGAAATAATTTTTTTTAAAAAGTTCAAGATATAATAATAATATTAACTAACATTTTACATTTTATTGAAATATTGTCTATTTTTTTGTTTAGAAAAATCTTCAGCTTACAGAATCTGACTTCTCAGAACCAATTTTGCCAGTCTTTTTCTTTTTTTTCCTGGGTATGTAATCTTCATCATCCTCATCACTGTCGATCATACCCCAAGCCTGACCCAGGCCTATGCATTGGGCAACAGATAAAAAGGTTTGCAATTAAATGAATAAGTCTTTGGATAGGATCTATACAAATCAATCTGGATGACCCCATTCAAATGTTTTAATTAAAGGAATGAGAGAAATTAGTATTTTTTTAATTAACTGCATCTCTGGAATGCCACTTCATTAATGTTTCATTATTATTTGGATATTTTATTTAGCTACAAAGTTTTATTACTTTAATTCTCAACATATTAAATTTTTAAGTAATGAAAAAAATATAGCGTCACTTATTCAGTCAGCTATTTCACATCAAATCACTACAAGTTAAAATTATGACATTACTACAAAAAATACAGCTAACATATGAGTAACATTACATGTTGCTTTACTGCAGCTAATATATGAGTAACATTACATGTTGCTTTACTGCAGCCTATATATAAGTAACATTACATGTTGCTTTACTGCAGCCAATATATGAGTAACATTACATGTTGCTTTACTACAGCTAATATATGAGTAATATTACATGTTGCTTTACTATTACATGTTTGCTTTACTATTACATGTTGCTTTACTACAAGGTTCACTTTTTTTTTTTACCTTTTATATCTGGACTTTTCATTTCAGATTCATCCTGAATGCTCTCTTCTTCACAGTTTTCACCAACATCACTTTCATCCACTTCAGTGTCATCCTGATCACTGTCATCTTCCTCATCACCCTCACTTTCTTCTTCCTCCTCCAAATGTTCATCTTCCTCACTGTCACAGTCATCTTCCCCCATGTCCATATCATCATTGTTGGTATCATCAGTGTCTTCCTCTTTAACCAACCCTTTTCCAGTGAATTTCTCTCCAAGTTCTTAAAAAAAAAAAAAAATCAGGGGAAAAAAAATTACCATCCAGTTTATTAAAGGCAGATTAAAATTTGCTGAAAGATTTCTGTTCAAATAATCGTGATAAAATAAGATTAAAAATTATGAAAACTAATACAATAGTTCAACCAACTTTCACTGAACACATTTAATGCTGCATGCTTAAAAAAAATGAATAATTCATAAAAAAAGGGAGATGCAATGAAAAATAAAATTTTTGAGAATCATTTTGTTTTAAAATTATTTAGAGGTTGGATGTGTTATTTAGAGGATGGATGTGTTATTTAGAGGATGGATGTGGATGGATTTGTTATTTGCTTTGAAAATCAATTGACAGTGTTATATACATGCCCACAAGGCTAGAGACGAGCAAACATGGAGAATAACCATAAATTATAAAGGTTATGGATGTCGAGGACTAAACATAAGAAGACTTCCCAAAACTGTGTCAGCTGGTGCTAAGAAAAGATCCATATTTGAAAGGAACAAGAAGAGTGTGTATATACATACTTAGTAAAAGATAACAAGAAAATTCCCCTTGGTCAGGAAGTTTTTTTTCTCGAAAGCTGCAGAAACTTAAAGGCTAAATAAAAGCTTGCATGTTATCTCTTGAAGAAGACAGAACATTATGTAAAAGAAACATTATTAATTAGATATACCTTTTGAATGTTTGCCAATATCAAAATCACTGTCTTCTTCACTATCTTCTAAACCTCCAAAATTAACTTGAACTTGACTTCTTGGCACAGGTTTGACTCTCCGTTTTCTTGGATCACGGTTAACTAGTTAAAAAAGTAAATAAAATAGTGTTTAAAAATAACAATTTTTTAAAAAGGACAATTGTTTACATGAAAATAAATATTTGTACAATATTTAACAAGGCCCAAGTCATGATAAAGCCAAAATATTTATAGTTAAACATAACTACAATAATGAAAGGTGAAGCTCAACACCTGTACAAACAGCCATAGCTAGATTTTAATATACAGTATGAGTTTACACATATTTTAAAAGGAACAAAACAACAAATTAAATTGTAAACTTCAAATTCTTATTAAAGCTATCATAATGTAATGTATTAGCCATTATTACACATGGGCCAAGGGAAAAAAAGTTTGCCAAAGCACCTTAGAACAGGTAGGATGAGGCCTAAGGTGCTGAAGGGTTAAAAACTCTGTATTCATCTGATTTGTGAACCTGGGTTTATGCTTAAGGCATTAGGATAAACTAGCTAAGACTGAATTTGAAGAGAAAAACGAGAAAAAACAAATGGTGGGGGTTAAAATATAATTGAAAAGCTGGGATGATGCTTTATATCTTGGCGGCTGGCTAGCGAAGTGGATAGTGAACTCGACTCACATGTAAAGGGTACATGGCTCAACCCCTGGTAAAGCCAAAAAAATCCGCTGCTGACTTGTAGATGAGAAGGGTGCCACCAAGTCTATAAGCCCACAGAAAGGGCATTTGAAAGCCATTGACCACATCGGTTAAGGGAATTTAAAAAAAAAAAAAAGATCTTGCTCTACCCTAAGAAACAGATGCCCATTTGCAGCACCTTAGCAGCAAATTACCAAATTATTCATTTTATTAGGAAGAATGTTTTTCAACCAGTGGCTTAATACTAAATACACCATTCATACTCCCTTCCTCATTAGCACTTGTGTTTTCGTGGCTACTGTTGTGCTTACTTTTAGTTTTTACTTTAAGTTTTAGCTTTAGTGATGATATTTTTTATTCTTTCTAGATATACAAAAATAAATGCTTAAGTAGAATGTTCACATTATTTGGTTACCCTATAAACAGTTTGGTCAGTCCAAGCTGCACATAAGATGGGAAATTTAAAAAGACTAAAACATATAGAAATGAGAAAAGTTTGTCTAAATGAAATGCAACAAAATGATAAACTTGTAGGAATAAAGCTTTGCAATGATTGGTATAATGTCAATATTTATATATTACTGGATAATAAAAAAATATTAAAAAATAAATATAAAGGACAGAAAGACATTAGTTATGGCATCTGTTACTGGAAGACACATGAAACAGAAAATGAGGTAGTAGACATATTTGAGTTAGCTGCAGGCCTTGAGTCTGGAGAGCTAACTTATTCTTAGTATAAGTAAACAAAGTAACCCATTTTATTTTTATTCATCAATGTAATCCTAGCATTATTTAGCATGTCATTATCTTCATTTCATTTGTCTAATAAAAAAAAAAGTAAAGTTCCCTTCTTAGCCCTAACGGGCCTTTGGGGCAGATAAAGTGTAGAATTCATCTGTTTCTATAACCTCGGCATATGAAGGGATTGTGTGGTTAGCACGACGCCCAGCCGCCTTTACTTCCCCAACTTAAGTCAGGTACCCATTTAAAGCTGGGTGGACTTATGGGATGACTTTGCACCAAATTTCACCTGGAAAAATTCCATGGGCCTCACCGAGGATCAAACCCATGACTCTCAGGTCGACAGTCGAGTATCTACACCACCCGGCCATCCGTCCCACCATTTGTCTAATGCTGCTCCAAAGACTACTATCTAAGCAACAAAAGCATTATTCGATTTTCTTAACTATGATATACAATATACTTTGAATACCTTATTAAAAGTCACCCAGATATCCTGTCTTAATACTAACATAATTTAACTATTCTCAAAATATTTTTTTGCTTGAATTTTTTTCCCTTTTTTTTTTAAATTGTTTTTGCCTGGCCAAAGAAAGCATAGTTGCATTATTTTTTCCTTTAAAAATTAATTTGTATCACTTTGTTTTCTTTCACTTACCTTTGGTTTAATACTTTGTTAAATAAAAGTGGTTGAGTTTAGGAGAAAGTGTATAAGATTATGTATCAAAATAATAAATATTTGGACAGTTTTTCTTTCACTTCTACTTCTAATTCTTTGTCAACACTCTTGACAACAGTAACACATTCTTATTCACTAACTGATGATAAAATAACAGAAAACCGATAATTAACTTACGCATAGTTTTATATAAAAAGCTCACTCTTGGATCAAAATCATCAGCATCCATTATTGCAGAATCGTTGCTATTTCCATTTCCAATTTGTCCTTTTTCTTTAGCACAACTAGCCATTTTAGTTTTGAAAAGCAGCTCTTCTGCATTGAAAGTTCAAATTCAGTCTTAACTGACGTATGTCTTTTTTTCCAGGTACTTTTAACAAAATTACCAAAAACTTAAGACCATAGGCATCCTATATTAGACGTGTCCTAAGACAGAGAAAAAACTATGCAATTTTATTTGGAGAATATGAACTTAATATGAAGTTTATGGCCTTATGTTTGTTTTATTCCAATAAGTGTGACCCCATTTTAAGTTACATAGACATCTAAGTGTGTATCATTCAAAAAGCTTACAACTTGTTCTATCTGATGAAAAATATAAAATTACTACATAACTGTTTTGAATTTTCTACCTAGCGTCGGCCGACGACATTCTGCGCAGTTTAAGGATTAAGACATTATTCTTTAAAAAACAAATATTTTTCATAACGAATATGTTTCTCAATATTATAGAGCAGCAATTTATAGTTCTAGTTTATTTTATTATATAGGACGCTGCATTAGTAATAGTCGATTGATGACTCTTAGTAAGAGCAGGTTTTATTGTTTTTTTCACCTTATCAAACTATCAGCGCTGCTGTTTAGAAATTATTTAAAGTTGTTTAGTCTTCTTTAAAAAAAATGTTTTGATTGTTCTTTTAAATATGGTTATTTTTTTTTACCTGGGACGGTAAATTTTATTGTTGAAAACATTTTATTTATTTTGAAATATATGCTTGTAGAGCATAACTCTGATTAAGTTTAACGTGAAATACTGAGAATATAGGTAAGTGCAGTCATTTCTTGGTCCGGCATAAGATGGCAGCCCGAAAATACAAAATTACGTCTATGTAAAAGTCGTCGTTGTCCAGTCTATATATAGGATGTCTATGTTTAAGACCCGTCAATTGAGTAACTGTTGCTACTCACGTAATTTGCGAATGAGGCTAATTAGCCTCCTTTTGAATTTGTTAAAGGCTAGAACGACTTACCTGACCCGTTTCGCAATCTAAGTTGATGAATATATATATATATATATATATATATATATATATATATATATATATATATATATATTTATATTTATATCTCACATATTCCATAAGCTCCCGCATATTCCCATAAGTTCCCTTATTTTCCCTCCCTCTCTCACTCTCTCTTTCTCTTTCCTTATCTCTCTTTTTCGTTAACTGACATAGATCGAGTTGAATCTACTTATACATGGCAGTTAATCATTATAAAGCAAAACATTGAAAAGAAGCTTATAGTCCGATTCAAAAATTGAAATACAGGATTAGAATTTACTAATGCGTAAAAAATTTGACCTTACGCGGTTGAAAATAAACCCAAAGCCTATAGTCCCATTCGCCAAATACTAAACATGAGAATAATCAATTGGCATATATTCTAATATGCTCCCACTTATTCCCATAAGGTCCGACATATTCCCATAAGCTCCTACATATTCCCATAAGCTAATACATATTCCCATAAGCTGCCACATATTCCCTAAGCTTCTACATATTCTCATAAGCTTCTTATATCCCTATAAGCTCCTACATATTCCCATAAGCTCCTACATATTCCCATAAGATCATAATATTCCTATAAGCTCCTACATATTCCCATAAGTTTCTTATATCCCGATAAGTTCCTACATATTCTCATAAGCTCCTAATATTCCCATAAGCTCATACGTATTCCCATAAGCACCTACATATTCCCATAAGCTCATAAAATTCCCATAAGCTCCCAAATATTCACATTCTCTCTTTCTCCTTTTTTCGCTCTCTCCCACTCTCTTTCTTGTCGTTGAAAATAAACACAAAGCCTATAGTCCCATTTGCCAAATACTAAACAATAACATATTCTCATAAGCTTTGACTTATTACCTTAGGCTCTCACATATTCCCATAAGCTCCTACATATTCCCATAATCAACTTCATATTCCCATAAGCTCCTAATATTCCCATTAGCTACCACATATTCTCAAAAGCTCCTAATATTCCCATTCGCTCCCAAATATTCTCCTTCTCTCTTTCTCCTTATTTCCCTCTCTCCCACTCTCTCTCTCTCTCTCTCTCTCTCTCTCTCTCTCTCTCTCTCTCTCTCTCTCTCTTCTTTCTCTCTCTCACTTTCCATATATCTAATTTTCGATAATTGACATAGAGTTGAATCTATTTATGCATTGCAGTTGATAAATGTATAGCAGAAAATTGAAACGAAGCTTATGGTCCGTTTCAAACATTAAAACAGGAGTAGTAATTACTAATGCGTAAAAATTTGACCTTACGTTTTGGAAATAAACACAAAGCCTATAGTCCCATTCGCCAAATACTAAACAGGAGTAGAATTAATTGGCACATATTCTCATATGCTCCCACTTATTCCCATAAGGTCCGACATATTCCCATAAGCTCCTACATATTCCCATAAGCTCCTACATATTCCCTAACCTTCTACATATTACCATAAGATCCTAATATTCCCATAAGCTTCTACATGTTCCTATGAGCACCTAATAATCCCATAAGCTCCTACATATTGCCATAAGCTCCCAAATATTACCATAACCTCCCAGATATTCCCATAAGCTCCTACATATTGCCATAAGCTCCCAAATTTCCCATAAGCTCCCAAATATTCCCATAAGCTCCCAGATATTCCGATAAGCTCCTACATATTCCCATAAGCTCCTACATATTCCTATAAGCTAATACATATTCCCATAAGCTGCCACATATTCCCTAAGCTTCTACATATTCCCATAAGCACCTAAAATTCCAATTAGCTCCTAATATTTCCATCAGCTCCCGCATATTCCCATAAGCTCCCGCATGTTCCCATAAGATCCCGCATATTCCCATATGTTCCCATATATTCCCATTCTCTATCTCTTTCTCTGTTTCCTCATCTCTCTTTTTCGATAATTGACATAGAGTTGAATCTACTTAAGCATGGCAGTTGATCATTGCATAGCAGAAAATTGAAACGAAGCTTATAGTCCGTTTCAAACATTGAAAAAGAGGAGTAGAAATTAATGATGCGTAAAAATTTGACCTTACGTTGTTGAAAATAAGCCTATAGTCCCATCCGCCAAATACTAAACAGGAGTAGAATCAATTGGCACATATTCTCATATGCTTCCACGTATTCCCATAAGGTCCGATATATTCCCATAAGCTTTTACATATTCCCATAAACTCCTACATATTCACATAAGCTCCTACATTTTCCCATAAGCTCCTACATATACCCATAAGCTCCTACATATTCCCATAAGCTGCTACATATTCCTATAAGCTCCTACATATTCCCATAAGCTCTTACATATTCCCATAAGCTAATACATATTCCCATAAGCTGCCACATATTCCCTAACCTTCTACATATTCCCATAAGATCCTAATATTCCCATAAGCTCCTAGATATTCCCAAAAGCACCTAATAATCCAATAAGCTCCTACATATTTCCATAAGCTCCCAAGTACTCCCATAAGCTCCTACATATTCCCATAAGCTCCTAAAATTCCTATAAGCTCCTAAAATTCCCATAAGCTCCCGCATGTTCCTATAAGGTCCCAGATATTCCGATAAGCTCCTACATATTTCCATAAGCTCCTACATATTGCCATAAGCTCCCAAATTTCCCATAAGCTCCCACATACTCCCATAAGCTCCTACATATTCCCATAAGCTCCTAAAATTCCCATAAGCTCCTAATATTTCCATAAGCTCCCGCATGTTCCCATCAGCTAATACATATTCCAAGAAGCTGTCACATATTCCCTAAGCTTCTACATATTCCCATAAGCTTCTTATATCTCTATAAGCTCCTACATATTCCCATAAGCTCCTACATATTCCCATAAGATCCTAATATTCACATAAGCTCCTACATATTCCCATAAGCACCTAATAATCCCATAAGCACCTAATAATCCCATAAGCTCCTAATATTCCCATAAGCTCCTACATATTCCCATAAGCACCTAATATTTCCATAAGCTCCTACATATTTCCATAAGCTCCTACATATTCCCATAAGCTCCTACATATTCCCATAAGCACTTAATATTTCCATAAGCTCCTACATATTTCCATTAGCTTCTAATATTCCCTAAGCTTCTACATATTCCCATAAGCTTCTTATATCCCTATAAGCTCCAACATATTCCCATAAGCTCCTACATATTCCCAATATATCCTAATACTCACATAAGCTCCTACATATTCCCATAAGCACTTAATATTTCCATAAGCTCCTACATAATCCCATAAGCTCCTACATATTCCCATAAGCACCTACATATTACCATAAGCTCATAAAATTCTCATAAGCTCCCAAATATTCACATTCTCTCTTTCTCCTTTTTTCGCTCTCTCCCACTCTCTTTCTTGTGGTTGAAAATAAACACAAAGCCTATAGTCCCATTCGCCAAATACTTAACAATAACATATTCTCATAAGCTCCGACTTATTACCTTAGGCTCCCACATATTCCCATAAGCTCCTACATATTCCCATAAGCTCCCAAATATTCCCATAACCTCCCAGATATTCCCATAAGCTCCTACATATTGCCATAAGCTCCCAAATTTCCCATAAGCTCCCAAATATTCCCATAAGCTCCCAGATATTCCGATAAGCTCCTACATATTCCCATAAGCTCCTACATATTCCTATAAGCTAATACATATTCCCATAAGCTGCCACATATTCCCTAAGCTTCTACATATTCCCATAAGCACCTAAAATTCCAATTAGCTCCTAATATTTCCATCAGCTCCCGCATATTCCCATAAGCTCCCGCATGTTCCCATAAGATCCCGCATATTCCCATATGTTCCCATATATTCCCATTCTCTATCTCTTTCTCTGTTTCCTCATCTCTCTTTTTCGATAATTGACATAGAGTTGAATCTACTTAAGCATGGCAGTTGATCATTGCATAGCAGAAAATTGAAACGAAGCTTATAGTCCGTTTCAAACATTGAAAAAGAGGAGTAGAAATTACTGATGCGTAAAAATTTGACCTTACGTTGTTGAAAATAAGCCTATAGTCCCATCCGCCAAATACTAAACAGGAGTAGAATCAATTGGCACATATTCTCATATGCTTCCACGTATTCCCATAAGGTCCGATATATTCCCATAAGCTTTTACATATTCCCATAAACTCCTACATATTCACATAAGCTCCTACATTTTCCCATAAGCTCCTACATATACCCATAAGCTCCTACATATTCCCATAAGCTGCTACATATTCCTATAAGCTCCTACATATTCCCATAAGCTCTTACATATTCCCATAAGCTAATACATATTCCCATAAGCTGCCACATATTCCCTAACCTTCTACATATTCCCATAAGATCCTAATATTCCCATAAGCTCCTAGATATTCCCAAAAGCACCTAATAATCCAATAAGCTCCTACATATTTCCATAAGCTCCCAAGTACTCCCATAAGCTCCTACATATTCCCATAAGCTGCTAAAATTCCTATAAGCTCCTAAAATTCCCATAAGCTCCCGCATGTTCCCATAAGGTCCCAGATATTCCGATAAGCTCCTACATATTCCCATAAGCTCCTACATATTCCTATAAGCTTCTACATATTCCCATAAGCACCTAAAATTCCAATTAGCTCCTAATATTTCCATCAGCTCCCGCATATTCCCATAAGCTCCCGCATGTTCCCATAAGATCCCGCATATTCCCATATGTTCCCATATATTCCCATTCTCTATCTCTTTCTCTTCTTCCTCATCTCTCTTTTTCGATAATTGACATAGAGTTGAATCTACTAAAGCATGGCAGTTGATCATTGCATAGCAGAAAATTGAAACGAAGCTTATAGTCCGTTTTAAACATTGAAAAAGAGGAGTAGAAATTACTGATGCGTAAAAATTTGACCTTACGTTGTTGAAAATAAGCCTATAGTCCCATCCGCCAAATACTAAACAGGAGTAGAATCAATTGGCACATATTCTCATATGCTCCCACTTATTCCCATAAGGTCCCAGATATTCCCATAAGCTCCTACATATTCCCATAAGCTCCTACATATTCCCATAAGCTAATACATATTCCCATAAGCTCCTACATATTCCCATAAGATCCTAATATTCCCATAAGCTCCTAATATTCCCATAAGCTCTTACATATTCCCATAAGCACCTAATATTCCCATAAGCTCCTACATAATTCCATAAGCTCCTACATATTCCCATAAGCTCCCAAATATTCCCATAAGCTCCCAAATATTCCCATAAGCTCCCAGATATTCCGATAAGCTCCTACATATTCCCATAAGCTCCTACATATTGCCATAAGCTCCCAAATTTCCCATAAGCTCCCACATACTTTCATAAGCTCCTACATATTCCCATAAGCGCAGTTGATCATTGCATAGCAGAAAATTGAAACGAAGCTTACAGTCCGTTTCAAAAAATGAAAAACAGGAGTAGAAATTACTGATTCGTAAAAATTTGACCTTACGTGGTTGAAAATAAACACAAAGCCTATAGTCCCATTTGCCAAATACAAAATCAGGAGTAGAATCAATTTGTTCACGTATTCCCATATGCTCTTACTTATTACCATTAGCTCCGACATATTCTCATAAGCTCCTACATATTCCCATGAGCTCCTACATATTCCCATATGCTAAAACATATTCCCATAAACTGCCACATATTCCCTAAGCTCCTACTTATTCCCATAATCTTCTTATAACCCGATAAGCTCCTACATATTCCCATAAGCTCCCGAAAAATCCCCTAAGCTCCCACATATTCCCATAAGCTCCGACATATTCCCTAAGCTCCTACATATTCCCATAAGCTCCTACTTATTCCCATAAACTCCTAATATTCCCATAAGCCCCTACATATTACCATTAGCTCCCTCATATTACTATGATCTCCTACATATTCCCATAAGCTTTTTTATAATCCCATAATATCCTACATATTCACATAAGCTCCTACATATTATCATAAGCTCCCACATATTCCCATAAGCTCCTAATATTCCCATAAGCTCCTACATATTCCCATAATCTCCTACATATTCCCATAAGCTCCCAAATATTCCCATAAGCTCTAACATATTCCCAAAAGCTCCTACATATTCCCATAAGCTCTTACATATTCCCATAAGCTGCTCATATTCCCATAAGCTCACACATATTCCCATAAGCTCACACATATTCCCATAAGCTCCTACATATTTCCATAAGCTCCCACATACTCCCATAAGCTCCTACATATTCCCATAAGCTCCTAAAATTCCTATAAGCTCCTAATATTTCCATAAGCTCCCGCATATTCCCATAAGCTCCCGCATGTTCCCATAAGATCCCAGATATTCCGATAAGCTCCTACATATTCCCATAAGCTCCTACATATTGCCATAAGCTCCCAAATTTCCCATAAGCTCCCACATACTCCCATAGGCTCCTACATATTCCCATAAGCTCCTAAAATTCCTATAAGCTCCTAATATTTCCATAAGCTCCCGCATATTCCCATTCTCTTTCTTTCTCCTTTTTCGCTCTCTCTCTCTCTCTCTCTCTCTCTCCTTCTCTCTCTCTCTCTCTCTGTCTCTCTCTCTCTCTCTCTCTCTCTCTCTATATATATATATATATATATATATATATAAATATATATATTAGACAGAGAGAGCGCGAGAAAGAGGGAAATTGTAACATTAGCCTTGATTCAATATAATTAGTTTTACAAGCGACAACGACCTTGACCTTGATTTAGAATCTTTTCATTGTGTGGGCCATTTAAGTTTTATTATTTAGTATCGATCTCTCCGATAACTAAAAAAAAGCATGTAAATATTTCACAATATTTATACACATTTGAACTTATAAAAATAATAGTACATCTTTTATCGCATGGAATATTGTAACTTATTAAATGAGTAACGTGTATGTTAATGCAATAGTTAAGCAATGGAATGCATGCTGGAAAAAAAAATTCGGAGGTTTTATTGTAGAAATAATTGCATTATTAATTAATTTGCGCGCAAACTTTAACTATTTTCTGTATTATGTGTATAATGCAGGAGCCTAAGCCTTAATTTTTCAAATGAAAATGTACCAGTTTAGAATATCGACAAATTACACAGGTAAATCAAGTATCAATCTGTGAAATTGTGACGTCACAAACAAATAATAATTATCTATGGAGGATTTGAAACAAGAATCGGCGTTGGAGAATTCAGGGGAAAAAGAAGTTATTGAACTTATCTCTATCTATCAGCAATTGAATGCCTTATGGAAAATGTAAAAGAATGTTTGTCTCCAAAAATAACGAAAGAAAAATAAATCAGTAATTTGAGGTATATTAATTTATTTTCACTTGTGACCAGTGCTCGATTTACCGCCGGGGATATCCCCGGCACTGAGAACTGTCATCCCCGGCTCTGCTTGAGGTAATGGCATCCCCAGTACTGATTTTTTTGTAAGTCGAGCGAGCACTGGTAAATATTTTCGTTTAACTTCAAAATTTGGTACTGCGCTTCTATTTAACGAATCAATAGAAATAAACGCACAGTCAGACTTCGAGGCCTTTTTTTTTGTCATCTTTGGTTCTAATTTTATGTTCACTTTTAATTGATCGCTCATAAGGCGCAAGTTATCAATCGAAAAAAAAATATTTTATATAGAAATCCAGACAAAGATTTAAAGTAAATATTTTTATTTTATAATTTTAAATTAATTAAGATGTCTAAAGAGCAGCCTTATAAAAAAAAAAGTTCAAACGTTAACCCAAACAAAGTTCTCTTTTACAAACAAAACTGTATTTCAAGGAGTGAAATCTTAAAAGGATGATCTTCATACTACGTCTATTACTGTGTGTAAGTCATGTTTTACAGTATTCCCGTAGTAATATTTGTTTAGATTATAAGTTTAATTTGAAGTTGAAATCAAAATACCTAAATGGTTGAATATATATATATATATAAAATAGTGCTTTATTATGCACGCACTATATGTTTAGTGGTAACACTGGAGTAAAACCATTTGCTCGTAAACAGTGTAATATAAGTTGTTAAGACTGATTCACTATTACAAGATACGTCAGATGTTATAAAATTAAATTAAACAGTGTAATCTAAAATGATTTTTTCTCTTGATGATGCTGAATTGCTGATATTAATACGCTGACACTAGGCGGATCAAGGAATTGGTCCTAGGGCAGGCCAGGCCCGTAGACAGAGGGGGGCTAGGGGGGCTGAGCACCCCCCCCCCGTGCATGACCTGAGCCCCCGTGCATGATTTGAGTTTTTTGACAAAATTTTAATAATAACGGCTATAAAACATTAATCATTTTGTTCAATAAATCAATAATAATAACTTAAAAGTTTAAATTTTGGCAATCATTCAGGCTATTTATATATACTTACATATATAGCTTATCTAATTTTTGGGCATAAAAGATTGAATCTTATTGAAGTTCAATTCTGGGTATTTTGGGCAGCATTGGCATTTGGTGCTTCAACAGCCGTGTGTGAGACCAGTTTCTCAACCCTCACATGAATGCTCACCCCATATCGCAGATCAATGTTACAAAAGCGTCTAAGCAATCTTTTCCTGCTTGCATTTGAAAAAGATTTAACAGACAATCTGAATGCTGAAGCTTTTTTAGCTAAATTCAGTGCTAAACCCAGGCCCGTAGCCAGGTCAAAGTAAGCAGGGAGGCACCAATACCCAGCAAGGGGGCACCTTTACTTTTTCTTTATTTTTTCCTCTTTTTCTTCTTTTTTAAGTGGGGGGGGCACTCCACATCTAGCGGGGGGCACGGCCTCCCAGTGCCCCCATTGGCTACGGGGCTGGCTAAACCATGAAGTTTGCAACTTTGAAACCTATAATAACATACGTTCGCAACCAGTGCCGACGAGTGGGGGGCAGGGGGGGGCCAATGCCCAGGGGCCCGGCGAGTTTTAGGGACCCGGACTGAGCTGGCCAATCAACTTTTTAAAATATTGATATCAGCCCAGGGGCCCGAAATTTCTGTCGATGGGCCTGTTCTCAACCTTGTAATAGTTTTATATATTGATATCTTCTGAGGACAACTAGCAACTTAAATAAGTTAATAATATAACATTGACTTCTTACTTCATTTTTATACATATGTATAATAAAATAATAAAGTAAAAACTCCGAAATTTCTGAGTGATGTTATTTAATTTGAAAATTTACTTTTTAGCAGAATTAATTTTATTTTAAATTGAATAATTTCGACTGTTGTTGTTGATAGATCTGTTCTTTGTTTTCAATATTTTATAAGAAATATCACACAAATAGCTAAGCTATATTCGTGCAATTTTGTCGTTCGTCCTGGGTTGTACGTTAAATAAATAGTATAATAATATAAATCAGGTATCTACTATGTAACAATTGTGTAGCAGAACAAATGGTCAATATATTTATAACAGGAATCAGAAATTGCTCAGCCTCAATACATTTTTATCATTAAAACTCTTTACTATTTAAATTATTTTTAACAAAACTGCAACATGCCATGCATTATGAAACGTAGTTAAAATTATATATTTCTATTTAATAGCTAAACAATCGGCACTAAAATGCACCATTCCAGATATGGAACTACAAAAAAATTTTTGGGGAGGGGACCCAAAGCCCTCCTCTCCGTTCGCAAGCTTTCGGCGCTTCGCGCCTCGTTATCGCAAGTTTAATACATCATTAAATTATCGAAATAGTTTTTGTTTTGAGACCAATCTTCAACAATGAAAACAGTTTTGCCCCCCCCCCCCGTCAAAGTTATCTAGATCCGCCCCTGTGCCACAGGATCATTTCTTCGGCACCCCCCCCCCCCGAAAAAAATTTCTTCGCCCCCCCCCCCCGAAAATGTCTTTGGCCCCCCCAATCCAATATTCCTGGCTACGGGCCTGGGGCAGGCCAGTAAATAGGTCAGGGGATAGTAGGCTAGTTTTTTCCAGGTCTACCCCTAGAACCGCACCTGCTCTGACAATCATTCATTGCAATTCATACTGTGTCGTTTTCATTTTTAGGCCCGGGGATTCCTATATTGTTCCAACAAGTTTATATACAAATCTGACAAAAATAGTTGAAGAGCGAGGTTGCATTACTGTCGATGGTACCAAGTGATGGTATTCGTTTTTTTAGAGCATTTTCGAAAAAAAATGCTCTATTGTCCCCGTTTTGTCAGTCTGTCTGTCTGTCTGTCATCACCCTAGATCTCAACAACCATAAGTCCTAGACCCATGATGTATATATCATTTTGTAGGTCTTGGCCTGGCAAGAAATGACTTTTTCCATTTCGCGATCTGACCTCTCAGGGCCGTAAAAGGGGGCTTGTAAAGTACCGTTTTTTTTCTATATAAGCTATATTAACATAGGAGCGCCCTATATCTCAGCAACCATAAGTCCTAGACCCATGATGCATATATCATTTTGTAGGTCTTGGCCTGCCATGTGTACATCAAAAGTTCATTTCGCGATAGGACCTCTGAGGGTCGGGCTTCAGGGCTCCTAAGGGGCTTATATATTATATATACACCTTGTACGTTCAATAACCCATTCATTTGGTGCGAAATACTGCAGCACGTAGTTTCACCAAGATTTATTAAGAAATTCATCAAATGAAATAGTAAGCTTGTGTTCTGAGTTTAATTGAAAGTATCAGAGCTATGCAACAATTGACGGAGTTTTCGGGCGATTAAATGACTACAATTTCGAATGTTTTCAATTATGAGTCCTATTTCAGTAACCACAAACCACTTGTAGTTAGATTTAAGAGAAAATATTTTTTTTTCAAATATAAAGAAACGTCTTTATAATATTTTTTTTACAGATATATGCATTACACAATTGAATTTATAAACATTTCCAAAATTTACAAATATTTACTGAAAGCTAACATACGTACTGATACATAACAAGAAAATGCGCTAACACGTCCTGTGTCCAGAATGGAACAGGCTTAATTGCTTGTTTTTACGTCACAATTCATTAGATGTGAAAACCATCAAATTATTGCTGTTTATTCAAATTAATGGTCCACCACGTCAATATTTTGATGCAAAGTTGTATGTCACAATGTGGTTAAAAGACGGAAGGCATTCTGCCAGCGACGTACCTTCTGGCAAACCAACAAAATAATTAGTTATGGAACAACGTTATGGAACAACGTCATAATTTGTTTAAATAGTTGAAGTAATTATGAGTAATGGAATACTTTATTTCAACAAACAGAGAATAAATTTAAAAAATTGCATTTTTTGTTTAAAATAATTTAATTTCATGTCCTATTAATGTGCAGCTTCAAATTTATTTGAACCAACGTGAACTATGTTAATTAAGACACATGTTCTCCCCATTTTTTTTATTATTGTTGTTGGTTTTGTCTATGAAAATAAATTAGTTACTTGGGTTGTAAATTGAAGATCCTCAAAAAAATTGTTGGCATCTTCCCGCCGCTGGGGATATCCCCGGCACTGAGAATTAACATCCACGGCTCTGGTTTAGTTTTTTTCATCCCCGCAAGGGATGACATTTACCCCCGGCTCTGCAGAAAATTTCTTTCATCCCCGGCACTGGTTTGTTCTTAAATCGAGCACTGGGGGGGGGGGGGGGAATTTGTGACACTTTGTGACAAGGGGGAGGGAAGGGGGTCTAAAATGTCATTTTTTTTGCGTTACGTCATTTGCGAACGAGCTTGTAGTTTAATTTAGAACTTTTCACTTTTAGGATTCAACAACATGATTGTATGCCGCTTGTAGTTTAATTTAGAACTTTTCACTTTTAGGATTCAACTACATGATTGTATGCCGCTTGTAGTTTAATTTAGAACTTTTCACTTTTAGGATTCAACAACATGATTGTATGCCGCTTGTAGTTTAATTTAGAACTTTTCACTTTTAGGATTCAACTACATGATTGTATGTCGCTTGTAGTTTAATTTAGAAAATGTAGTTTCTCTCCCACACTATACAGAGATTGGGGACTCCAGACTTGAAGGCATGAAATTTGTTAAGAATTGGCAACGCCGTATATTATGACAAGAACAGTAAACTCAACATTTACCTCGCTATATTCCGGCCTTTTTACTATCCAGATGTTATCAATATTTATCTGAAATGAAGCATGTGATTACTACGGGTTTTTAATAAAAAAAAATTGTAATTGGTTTCGTGGACAATGTTCCCACTGGGATAATAATAGTGGGCAACATATTTCTTGTCGGTGACAAATGCTCCAGGGGTAGATGGGTCAAATCAGGTCACATTCCATTGTACAGGACTGGACATTGGGACGACACTAATACAAGTGTGCTCTCGGGGGCGGGGGCGTTAACCAAAAGATGACGGCTATCTGTAAATATCTCGCTTGATAACGTTGTGTCACTTGTGTGTAGCTTGACATAATTAAGGCAGTGATTCAAGAAGACGTATCCTACGAGCACTGTTAGAAACAGGTAACACTCATAGTTTATTTGTTTACTTCGAGCAGACGTGCTTCCATTGGCCTGTGATTCAAATAGGCTGTTACAGGCTACACGTGTTATGTTTTTGGTTGTATCATCTTTATTTCAGTAAAATGTACTAATGCAATGTGTCTATTGAGATATCGTTAATGTTATCCAACTGGGGACTCGTCACAGAAAATGATTTTAAACAATATAAATACTGGGTCATGTCATTATTTGACTACGTGATTAAATTTTGCATAATCAGTTATTAAACTGTTAATTTTGATTTTTTAAATCAGCTTTATTCAAAAATAATTTTTTCATTTAAAAAAAAAACCCAAAGGAAAGTCGAAAATGCAAGATCAATTCGCACAAAAATTAGTTTAAAATATTGAGCAAAGGGCAATTCTGATGTCACTGAAAGGTATTGATAGTTTTACGGTAAAGCGCTCGACTGTCTATCTGAAAATCCCGGGTTCGATCTCCAGTGATGACCAATGGATATTTTAGGTTATGGTGAAAGCCCCAGCTATGTCTCCCGTGGTAACCTCCATTGGCATTGCATTATCGGTTCTGGTGGGGGTGAAAGAAGGGCACCGTAAAAACCGCTCCATTTGCGGTATTAAAGAATCTTAGAGATTTCATCTCGTCCTTAAAGGGAATTCACACACACACACAAGAAACTAAAGAGTGCTAATATCAATCTTAGAATGTTACTGCACTAATACTTTAATGTTTTGAATTATAATTTATTAAATATGTATTAGTATAAAAAACAACACTAGAAATTAGTAGATTGGTCAAAGACAGGTAGTTTTTTTTTTTTAAATCAGTACCAGTATTCTAAATATTTCGTGAACATGTGCACTGACTTTTTAAACAAGCAACTAGACTATAAATTGACTAGTTTAAATAATGACTTTTTTTTTCTTAAATGGGCCACTTTTTTTATGTTTATTTCAAAAATAAATGATGTCATCTTAACTTAAACTCATAAAAAAGGTTGATATTTAAATACTTGTAGAAAAGCCTGCTGAAGCTGGCTGAACGAAATCCCACAGAAGGGATATCAAAGAAATATGCGAAATACTGCAATAGAAAATAACATGTGGCCTTTATTGTCATGAACAGAATATATGATATGAAAAGAAATAACAAAGACATAATTATAATAAGGAATCCTTGTGTTTAGAATGACGGATGCGAAAATTTCGAGTTTTGGAATTCCCCGAAGAGTTAACTAATACAGTGATTAGTCGCAGTGCCGCCGAGGGAAGGGGGAGGTGGGCAAATGCCCAGGGGACCAGACTGAGCTGGCCAATCAACTTTTGAAAATATTATTATCAACACGGGGGTGGCCCGTGACAGCCCTGCCCAGGAGCCCGAAATTTCTGTCGGTGGGCCTGATTAGTCGTCTCCTTATACTGTAATTGATGCGAAAGCTTTGGAATTCCCCAAGCGAGTGTAATTTTCATATCATGCGGTGTATGCGTTGTATTTAAGGATGTTCATAGCAATAAAAGCCAAATGTTATTTTCTATATTACAGAATTACAACGCACACCGCACGATTTGAAAACTACCTGAGGGAATACACGCATAGGTTAGACGATTATGTATTTAAATATGTACATATTTAACAACTAAAAAACAAATAAACGTCACTTTGAAATCATTTTCTTTTTTGAAAACGTGTATATAAAAATAAATTAAAACTTTAAGTGCACGTAAAAGCACATTATGTAAATCTTTGAAATATTTTGTGGACATAGTCTTTTTACTAATGTGTCCACGAATTTCGTGAATATAGCATGGCCTTTCCACGTCACATAAATAAGAAATTGATCCTGACGATACTTTGCACCAGTCGATACTTAACGAACTCGCTAACAGATAATATTATATTCAAGTAAGTATAAAGGTTTCTTTTGAAAGCTTATTAGTAAATCAATTAAAAATGCTTAAGTTTTTGTTATAATTTTCTTTTTTAAATATGTATGATGATATATATAGTTTCACTCTCTATTTTTTAATGCTGTTATAAATTATAGTCGTGACGTTACTCGAAAATAGTCGGTCAGTTTGATTATTCAGGGCCTGCAATCCGACACTACAAACGTTAATTTATATTAGACTACGCTAATCAACAGAACTAGTTATTTTTGTTAGTTTTTTTACAACAGAGATTACAATTTTATATAAAAGGTAAACGTATACACAAGCACTTATTCGTAATTAAAGTAATGTTTATGTATTCGGTTTATATAAGAATATTCTTGTGTTGTTACTTTTACTAGTTAAAATAGGGCCAACTTAATGACGACGTGGCGTTTTAAAAATATGTCAGCTTATTTATCTCCTAAAACAAATTTAAATAAGGAAGTACGATATTATAAAAAAATATTAAGATACCATTCAGCTTTATATATGACGTTTTTTAAGTTGAAAACTTTGAAGTAAATAAATGATAACTGTCATAACTTTATGATGATATTATCACTAATTGATATGAGGAACTATCGCTGGTAGTTACTTTGACTCTCAAGTCAAGGTGGACTTAAAGTAAAACTGAACAGATAATAAAAATACAGAGGCGTTCTTAAGCATACTGAACACTGTTAGACTTGACCTAGAGGTTCCCATTTTATAAATACCTTCTGCTTCTACTAGTTACTAGCAATAATCATCTAACTCTACTTAATCACTATCATAAGTAATAAGTGGCACACATTAGGTACTTTGATAAACCTATTTTTGACATGGTTACAGAATAGCTGAAAATGCATATGTCATGTTTAGTTTTGTTAATCATTTTAAGTAAGGCTAATGTAATACTTTATTTTGTTATTGCTAAAATAAAACTAAATGAAAATACATATAACCTAACGCTGCTGTTACTTCAGAGTTGATACACACACAAAATCAAGAAGAAAATATCAGTGAATTACTCAGTTCTAACTATTTGAATATTAAAAGATTATAATTTCATATCAGGTTTGGTGAAATTGGAAAAAAAATAAAGTGCTCATTTAAAACAATTTTTGGTATATATATTGAGACTAAATTGTGCTTGCGCTTGTGTATTTTTTAAAAGAGGTTTTAGATTAGTCTACTTATTTTTACCTAACATTATTTGTATATTTTATTTTTTCTTCAAAGATATCATGGATCAGGTTATGGCATTTGTTGAACCAGCCAAAACATTCGCTAAAGATTCCATCAGACTTGTAAAAAAGTGCACCAAGCCAGACAGAAAAGGTAAATTTACAAATCATTATTAGTCTTATGCTTATTGCTGATGTAAAATAGAATTTTTGCTTGAGATGATGTATTGTCTGTAGAGTCCCAGTAAGGATGAGATCTCTCAGATCCCATATAGACCACTAATGGGACAGTTTTTGGCAGTACCCTTCTTTCATCACCACCATATTGTCGATAGTGCAATGGCCATAGAGGATCCACAGGATACATAGATGAGACTTTCACTATGACCTCTGGTTATCGAAGATCGAACCTTGGACCCTCATGTTGACATTCACAATGTTTACATCCATCCTCTCTTTACTTTCAGTTGTAAAATCAATTTTGGGTTAGAGAGTCATAAGCATGTTATTTATTGAATATTTTTTGGGCAACTTTAAGAATTCTTCTTGTTTTAATTTGACTGGTCTAATTAAATTCCACCATTTTTTTCCCATTATAAAGTTCTTTTCTCATTACATTTAGGCATTTCTGACATTTCTTTGGTGACATTTGATTGTGCTGTTAACCAAGCTTGTTAAATATCCCAGAAACCTTTAAGGTGATTTTATTTGATGAACTGTGTGGTGATTATAAACCAGAGGGTCGCCAAACTTTTTTAGCAGGCCAGGTAACTGAAAGAATGCTTGTCATCATTTTGGCTGTATCCTAACATCACAAGTTCCAAACATTATATGATGCACATTCATGTATGGTGTGTGTGCCTGATGAGATGACCTAGCATGCAGTGGATTCATCATTCCTGGAAAATAAACATACATGTAACAGCTTTGCAAAGCTGAACATGTTGCAACAAAGGCTTTCATTCCAAGTGGATGCTTAATTTATTACTGTTATCTTTAAAAAATACTTTTAGTTGCCCTGTATTGTAATGTCATCAAACTATGAAGCACCTTTAATACCTTAGGTGTCATCATAAAACAGACGACTTTTTTTTTTGCTTCAATTACTAGTAAAAATAATTTCAAAACTTATCTTTTGTTAAATTTGTAAATTTACTTAAAATAAGGCATACAAATTTTTAAATACTTTCAATACATTTTTCTTCAATTGTGTATTCTTTTTTAAAAAATGTGACATACTGTATGTAAGCAAATTTGATGTGAATGTAGTGCTGAAATAAGCTTCTGAGAACAATAGACCTTTTTTTTACTCAGTTTGGACTACTAAGTTGAATTAATTAATGTAAAGCATTGATGCCAGTTTGTTTCTACACAACAAGGCTGTCAGACACCTTTTATTTTTTTTTATGAGAAGAAACATTGCAGTTAGAACCGTGTAATGTACTTGGTAGTACAAAATCATACGTGTCTGGATGCTTATATGCTTTTGTGTGCTACCTGGTATGATTAAATATTTTTTCAACTGCCAATGAAAAATTCATTCAACACTTGGTGACTTAATCCCGACAGCTTAAAAAAAAAGGCTTTGTACATTAATGGTTAAATTTTATAATGCTGGTTGTTCCTGTCCACTGCCCAGTTACTGTCGTTGATTTAGCAATGCTTTCATTTAGTTCATTTATAATTGCAGAGTTTCAGAAGATTGCCATGGCCACAGCTATTGGGTTTGCTATAATGGGATTTATTGGATTTTTTGTCAAATTAATCCACATCCCCATCAATAACATTATTGTGTAAGTACTGCAAGTTATTTTTATGCAATCTGCTAGTTAAAATGTTTTGATGGGATAATCCAATTGTAGTTTTGTTTTTTATTGACATATTTATGTTTATTCACATTTGTATTTTCCTAATAGTCAATCTATATTGGCTAATATTATTTTTGCATTGTTATTCAATTAAATTCTTAATCACACTGTAATAGCCCAGAATCAGAAACCTATTCTGATCCAGGAAATCGGTTCACTCCCAACCCTGCTTGTTCCAAATAATTATGTTCCTAAAATGATCATTTACAATGTATTGGTTTCTTGATATCTCCACAATCTGGATTGTTCAAATTATATTTTTTTTTATTTAAACTTGTGCGGTATTAAATATTAATATAGAATACCCAAAATAGAGGTAACTTAAAGCTTACAATTAGCATGGAAAAAAGTTGTGAAAATTGCACCTGATGCTTTCATAAAAGGAAAAAAGTGGTTTGGAGAAATAATGAAAAAAAACATGAACATAAGACTTTGAAAGTTTGTGAATTCCATAGCAAATTTGGATTTAGTATTCTGGGTGTAAATTCTCTTTAAAAAAAAAAGCATGGATTTAAAGTAGCTCTTTGAAAAATAGTTCTTGTTTTGGGGTATTGTTGATTTAATTTTGTTCATTTTTTTTATCAGTCTAATATAGATGACATCAGTAGCAACCAATTCTTTCTTTTATTTCCCCAGCGGTTCCTAGATCAAGTCTCATGTCTGATGTGTGTTTTTTAGGATGGAATTGTTGTTTTTATTTGACTTAAGTTATTTAGCATTTCGGTCAGTTGTGCAAGTTATTTCTCATGCATTAAATGATATATGAATGTAATAAAAGTATGGCTGAATATTAGAATTTCCTTAGCCTTTGTTTTGTTTTTAATCATTGATGTGTTTAGTTTTATTATACAAGTGCTTGAAAAAATATTGTATTGAAATTACTGAAATCAGATTTTTTTTAATATTCTCATAACACATCTATTGTTTGATAAGAAAGAATTCTAAGAGACACCTTCAAAACTCATGTCACCATCAAAAGACAAATGCAATTCACAAAACTAAGACAACAAATGCCATTCACAAAACTAAGACAATGACATTTAAGAAAAAGCTGTATTATAGATATGCAGCATCAGTTGGAATTATATTTGATCCTAATCAATCTTTAGGACTTGGATTTCAATGACCAAACATAGGCTCAAATATGTATTTATGACAAAAAATTATGCCATATGTATTCCACTTTAGTTTAATTGAAGACAATACTTCTTTTTTGAGGCTATATACAAGTCCCTTAGATCCTATAAACCACTAATGGGACGGTTTTCGCTATGCCCTTCTGTCATCCCGTGCAATATCCATGGAGGCATCATGGTAGACATATGTAGTAGGCTGGCTGGGGAGTCAAAACCAGCAGCATGATGGTCTGGTTTGCTACTGAAGCTATGGCTGATACCATTTTAAGATGAATGTTGATCAACATTACTGACATAGGTAAATAAACTTAATATGCATATATCACATTACTGACATAGGTAAATAAACTTAATATGCATATATCAAAGTAAATTATGAGATTTTAATCTAACTCCTACATATATCAAAAAAATTCCCAAGATATGTAAGTTGACAGGGTAGATATGTCGGAGGGTCTAGTTATCAAAATCTCCAACTATATCACATAATATAGCAGAAAATTCAACAAAACAGATCCTTCAGTCTTCATGATCCAAAAATAGTAATTTTCTGATTCTTATGTCTTTGAAATGCCAATTTACTTAACAGCGGCCACATAAGGTTAATGAGCATTTTGTTGTATTAAGTGCTGCTTAAATCATTTTTTCCAAAGTATTAATTGAAATATTTTTTCCAGTAAGTAAATTCCTTTAGCCTAACTGGCCATTGGGGCAGATTACATGCCTCAGAAAAGAGGGAAGATAAGTTCCCATAAGCCCCTAAGGGATCATCAGGGCAGCTGAAGTGTAGGGTTCACCTGTTTCAGCAGCCAAGCGCTCTAAACTATTTGACCATCTGCCCGCCGTTTCAGCAGCCAAGTGCTCTAACTATTTGGCCATCTGCCCGCCCTTTCAACATTTGTTGTGCTAATAATTTTGAATAAAATAGACAAATAATTTAAAACATCAACAAACAAGGAATGTTTAGTTTTTTGTACAAGTTTAATACAAAATTGAAAAAAAAAAATATCACGAAAAAAAAAGTTATGACCTGCAAATGTAACAACACATACATTACACAATGCAGAAGATTTTATAGCAAATTTTTTAAAAAATAGTCAAAGCTTCCACACACTTAACTTCTGCTAAATTACATCTGCTCATTAGGGGCTCGGATATCATCAATTTTTAATATCATTCGCACCAATTGTGCAGCAAGCAGTATTTGCTGCTTTTTAGCTGTCAGCGTTTCAATAACATGCTGTTCTTTCATATCTGAAAAAGAAATATATTTTATTCAGATTAACTTATAACAATCAACTTTTGACTTTTACAATATTCCTTAGCCATTCAAATTTCATAAAGCCAAAAAAACAACACATATTTCAAGTACTGCACTAAGAGGAGTGTCCAATACACTACACAGCTTTTACAAAAAAGCTAAAACAGTACAACCTATTTAAGAATTACTAATTAAAAGGAAATAAATAACTGATGAATTAATGAGCTTTAATATAACAATAATTTTATATTTATTAGTAAATATAAAAATACACATTTTACACCCATCTAAAGGTGTGTATATTTATTATCAAAATAATTTCAAGTTTCCCCATTTAAGTTACAATGGAACAAAAAACAGCACCATTTAGTGTTTACTACACAGAAAAAGGGTGCAGCATTTTCATTGGCTGCCCCCAGACCACATTTTAACCATTTACTCAGATACAATATACATGCATAAACATTTAATGTATTTTTGGTCTAATTTTGCAGCTAAATGATTATATTTACACTATAATTAATGTGCAAGTTATTTGAATTATGTTTTATTTTCTATGGAAATATATGCAGGGATAAAATGTACCACCCTGAGGTGCCTTGTAAAAAAATTCCCAAACGAAGATAATATGAATGAAAAAAAAATTAAAACCAGAAAATGCATACGTTAAGATATATTTAAAAAAAAAAAAAAAAATCAAATATACATACTTTACCCAATCAGAGGCTAATTAAAAAAAAAAAAATATCCAGTAAATCGGCCCTACTACACCAAATTACTGACCAATAAACATAAAATTACATACAGAGCATACAAAGCCATCAAAGTGGCTGCATGCATCATACAGACAGGATCCTGGCATGTCAAGCTTATTTATTTATTCTTTTCTTTTTCTAGAATTTAAAATATATTATGTTAAAAATATTACAATACAAATAGTATTATAATAGAAAAAAAAACCCTAAACAATATGTTCAAACCCTGACATACTAATTTAACTGCTATCAAAAAAAAAGAAGGCGCTAGTCCTCCATCCTTAGTGTAAAATGTGCCCCATATGAACAATTGAAACCCAGGTGCATACCAATGTAATATGGAAACAAAATCATTTTAGGTAGTACTGGCAATTTGATAGAGAATTAGGAATACATTAGGTTTTTAAACATACCACTAGTGCCTTTGTTGAGACAATCAATGCCCAAGAATGAATTTTTCTCCTTCACTTGTCTAGACTTCACTTCAGCTAGTGTTTGGAAAGGTGAAAGACCACTGTTTTCTGCTAAAGCCAGAGGTATGCTCTCAAGTGCATCACCAAAAGCTCTTACTGCATACTGCTCTAATGTAGAAATCTGTGAGAGGAAAAAATATATTGATTGTCAGCTTTATACCCAGCCTACAAAAATTGTTATAAGACATCTAAATATTATACAAACTACAATATATTAAAAAAGGCTCAGGCATTAACCTTGTCAGCAGCTTCCTGAACGGCAAGAGATGCAGCAATTTCGGGAGCACCTCCACCATAAACAATTCTATTGTCTCTGACTATATTGCGTATGACACACAGAGCATCGTGGATGCTGCGCTTGGCCTCATCCACAATCTGGCAATGAAAATAAATTATTGAAGCATTCAGAAGTACTCTTGTTAATAAAAAAAATTGAAGACTGCATCATAAAAATACCCACCATTTTATTTCCACCTCTGATAAAAATTGTGACCGCTCTTGAATTGTGACATTCTTCAATAACCAGCATTCTGTCTTTGGTTGTTCCAAAGGTCAACTCCTTTACAAGCCCAGCTTTCCCCAACTTCTCGCTAGTGAGTTCTTCAAATCTAGGAACAATTCTGCCTCCTGTAGCAATGGCTATCAACTGTGAATGAATTAAGTATAAAAATACAGCCTGGCTAACAACTAAAAGACATGGGAAGATAGCCGCACAAGTCTGTGTGAAAAAGTTATCAATCCCAACTATTTAATAATTGCATGTTCACTTCATTCATCTTTGTGGTAATGAAATGACCTTAAGGTCATTTACTTAGAATGTACACATGAACTAAAATGTGCGCAAGTTTTTAAAACTTGGCTTACTTCAATTTCTGGACCCCCAACCCATCTGACAGCAGGCAATTCTCTTTGTAACAACAAGTGGTTGGCCTCATCATCAAAACCCCACTGACAAATGACCAAATTAGCACCAGTATCTTTAACCTGAAAAACAAACAAACAAGACCTCATATACCTGGTAGAAAAATTTGAAAGTACAAAACACACTTAGGCCATGACAATAAATAAATATAAAAACAATATTTGATCTAAGATACTTTGAGCTAATTCACAAAGACGCACTAACCTGTTTGACCATTGAATCAAACTTTTCTCTTTCATACTCTCTGAGTTTATGATAGTCCTCCACACTGGTCACATCCAGCTTATGTTTTGTCTTAGGTTTAGGTGGTTCAAAAGGACATGTCAAGATGGCAATGCGAGCATCCTTCACCTCCTGGAGAGACATAAAAAAGAATATAAATGATATAATTAAAAACTTCTACTTAAGAACTACTATTTACACATATTTACCCTTATCTAATAACTATTTATAAATCATTTCAGTAAAGCGCTAAGTATTAAATATGACTAAAAATGAGAAGTAGAATTATCATCTCTAATAAAAATGTATAATTCATTTGCAACCATGCATAAATAAGAGAAAAAATTCACTGACCTTTGGCATCTGAGGGTGGCTCATATCTTTGTCAACAATAACTCCTTTCACAAGCATAGTGTCCTCCAGCTTGCCTCCAACTTTAGCTTCTACTTTAATCAATTCAAAGTCAACATCTTTGCGGTCAAAATCAGCAACAGACATAATAGCATTCACAGCTATCTCTGCCATCTGACGATGACATCTATTGACTCTGTGAAAGAGACCAATATTAGTTGATATTTAGGTACTATGAATGAATTTTCCACCAAAATTAATTTAAGTTCATAAAATGAGTGTGAAAGGAATAAAAAAAAGTACATGACATTTAAAAATTGCGTTTTATTCTAACAGTCACAATAAATGGCACAATGTATAATAATTTTATTTGGACTATCTTCAGAGACTATGAAAACATATTTCAAAATCTGAGGTTATCATCCAATTTTACTATTGCATGTTTTCTGATCTGTATAGCCTGCTGAAGGACTAACAGAAATTCCTCATGCATATATAATGCAACTTGGTGAGCTCTGTATTAAGTGCTGAAAAGCAATTAACTGTTTTTTTATTCTCAATTTTACAATGTAAAGTTTTAATTAAAAAAACAACTTTCAGTTCAGCTTATATTAAAAGTCGGATTTCTCTTTAAAAAATACATTAATATACACATTTCCAAAATAAATCTAACTATACATATGTAATATAAATACTGGCAGGCAACCGAAAATCCAGACCCTTCAATATTCCGGCATATAATGGCTTGTTGTTTTCTATAGGTATTAAAATTGTATTAAAATTCTGTAAAACCATCTGTACTTATTTTATTTGGTTAGTGAGCAGTAAAATATTGTTTTCGTAGCTTTGTTTTTCTCCCTGTAAATGGGAACTGTCTATTAAGTATATACAGCATATATAAACCTTCAGTTATGCGGCATATTAACTAATATGCCAAACCTCAGGTAACAAAGGTTGTCGGTTTTTGAATCTACATGTATATCTTAAAACTAAGTGATATAACTTTGCTTAGTTATTCCTTTCCAACAATTAATTTTCCTAAGACTAATCATTTTTTAAACAATTGTTTGGACTATCTTCAGAGACCATGAAAACATGTCATAATCTGAGGTTATCATCCAATTTTACTATTGCATGTTTTCTGATCTGTAGAGTCTAATGTAAGGCTAACAGAAATTCCTCATGCATATAAATGAAGAAACATGGTGCGCTTTGTTATTAACTGAAAAGGCATTTTAATATTTTTGTTTTAAATTTCCATTTTAAGAAAGGAAATCTAAAATATTTGCAATGGTTTAAAAAAATCCAGTGTCAACGTTAAGATAAAAAAAGGCAAAATGGTTTGAAACTCTATATGGCTAAATCATTTTATAAAACTATTGTGTGGACTATCTTCAGAGACCATGAAAACTAATTTCAAAATCTGAGGTTATCATCCAATTTTAGTATTGCATGTTTTCTGATCTGTAGAGCCTATGGAAAGGCTAACAGATATTCCTCATGCTCTTACGATGAATGACAACAATCTTACTTCCATTTGCTTCACAATGTAGTTTTTAAATATGCATTGATGTCAAGTAGTATGACACCAATGATCAACAGCGTCAACATTCCGATTAGAATGATTAAAAAAAAGGGGGGATTGTTGAAGGGGGGACAAACGTCAAAATAATTTGAAACCATTTTGTTACAATTGTCTGGACTATCTTTAGAGACTATGAAAACATATTTCACAATCTGAGGTTATCATCCAATTTTACTATGGCATGTTTTCTGATCTGTATAGCCTGCTGAAGGTCTAACAGAAATTCCTCATGCAAGTATGATCAAACATTTAGACATTATTGTTTTGTCTTTTTTTTTCCTTATACAGTGAAAGCTCATTACAAAATCAATATTCTGTAATGTAAATGTAAAATTTTAATTTTCCATTAAATAACTATAATAATTATCATCTCATTTTAACACACAATGGTACATATCTTTATTATTAGAAAGATTGAAAATGTTCTCTCTTTTACTTCCATTTATTTCAAGCAACAAAGCTTTACAAATGTGTACTTATACCTGATTAACCTTCACGATTGACTGAAATTCATCAAGCGTTAAATAGTTGTGGAATCAACTAAATTACTCTTATCCATTGTAACAACTTCTTGGGCCCAATAGAAAAATAATAGTGGACCTCATTATTTAACCCCCAACACAAAGGATGAATCAGCTATTAGTTAAACCAAAGAAATAAAGCATGGTAAAACTACCACTGTCTCAAGGGCTCTTTGGCAATACTAAAAAATGTCTGAAATAGTTATTTTATCCTGAAACTACTCACATAATTAATATACAAATGTGTTTGTAAGTTAAAATGTATGGGCAATCTTCAGAGACATTGAAAAGTAGTTTCAGCATCTGAGGTTGTTATCTATGAGTTTAATATTGCATGTTTTCTGATCTGTAAAGCCAAAGAAGAGGCTAACAGAAATTCCTCATGCTTAAAGTAGTCACACCACATATACCTGGACAAAGCAAACATATGTAAAGCCTTACATCTTGGAACCCAATGTAGTCATTGCCAGTCTGATCAATGGTTCTTTATCATTCAGATCTACTTGAAAGGTTTCACTAATCTGTTCTAGTTTTTCGGTGGCTATCTTGGCAGCCATTTCGTAACCATCAGAAATACGAATAGGGTGGATGCCTCTATCCAGCAGCTTTTCAGCATGTTCCAATAAAGCACCAGCTAGAACTGGCAAAAAAAAAAAAAATTGACAAGATTGAATGTGCACAGCAGCTACATATGAATTCAAATTCAGAAAATACGAGGGGGGGGGGTGTCTTACCAACAACTCCGGTGGTTCCATCCCCAATCTCATCATCTTGAGATTTAGACAACTGCACCATAAGTTTAGCTATCTGGTGATCGACATCCATAAGATCTAAGATGGTGGCACCATCGTTAGTGACCGTCACATCGCCGTCAGGCCCCACCATCATCTTGTCCAGGCCCTTAGGCCCCAGGGATGTTTTAATGACATTGGCAACAGATTTAGCTGCCAGAATATGGGACTGTAATATAGTCACAAAGAATACAATTATACAGACATTATTGAACAAAAGAAATGACCCCCAAATTCAAAAAAAAAAATTAAATGTAAATAACTTCAATCTGGAGATTTATTTGGGGGGGGGGGGTATCAACCTTTATAATTCAGTAACGTAGTTCAATAAGCCATTGCAACTTATTCAAGTATTCGTTTTACTTTAGAAATTTCATTTCTGGGATCTGGCAACAAGTCAGCAGTCTACTACCAATAACACCCAATTAAATGGGTCATTCAAAATATGATATCATAGACACAGCCTTCTGGAAACTGCCATGGAAGGGGGGGGGGGGGAGGGTGTCAAGTAATAAGCTTGACTGAGGGAGATGTGCATAGAAGTTGTAAGCAACAAACTTAGAACTAGAGATTTAGACTTCGTCATTTAGTAATATTGTACTGAACATTGAATGTTCAGCAGTCACAGTTACGTTGTTTGTTATACCAACCTAGGTTTGCAGAACATGAAATGTTAATGAGCATTTTTTGTTTACATAGTTTTTTTTAATAAAATGTACATTTATTTTGATCTGTTATCGGGGCTTTGGCCAAAAGGAACTTTCGAGAAAACGAAACTAACCTTATGTGCCTCTTTTCCCGTTAAACGGGACTGCCTTTCTTGATCCCGTAAAATAATAAAAGGCCTTCCATACTCATCAAACGCTATCTGCGTTGGTAGGAAATTCATTGCCGAAAAATATGTTATTATGAGGAGATGATAATCGATTCAAACGGCCATTAATCCACGGATACCGGCATTGAGAAATTATCAAATCCGGAAGTCAGCCATGGACAGGGTTAATACTGCACTTCTGTACCAAGTACGATAATTTGAGGTGTCGATACCAATGTGCACTCAGTGTAAGAAACTAACTTATGAAGAGAAATACTTTGTTTATTATAGACTAGCAAGCTGTTAGTATAAAACCGTATAGATAGATATGTAGTACACTAATAGTTAATTAAAAATATGAACAATATAGTCTCCTCATAAAAGCTGGTTTTGAATCTGTATCGGATTCACGTTGAGGCACACAGAATGACCCAGACGTTTGAGACCAGGTGACCGATGAAGGTGCTCAAAATTAAGAATGTAAGAAAGTATTAATGACCTGGTGGCAGCCCCGTGAAAATTCTACAGGAGGGGCCAGGCAATAGCGGGGGGCCAGGTAATATATTTTACTAAGTAGAACAAATAAGCAGGGGGCAGACAAAACGCAGGGGGCCGCCCCCTGGCCCCCCGCACGCTACGGGCCTGCCTGCTGGGCGACCATAAACCCCTCCTGGATACAGTAAAAAGCGACTGTTTATAAAACTATAATGCATGTTCCCTGTAAGGAACACTTATGAGAGGTCTCATTTTGTCCTAGAAATAGCTGGTTAGGCAACATTAAAAAGTACCTAATTCCAAATACCAGGAGTAGCCACGAATAATGTCAATAAGAGCTGCATTCAGGATGTTAAAATTAACGAATATAAAAACAAACTGCCCACATTGGAAGAACCGCATGTGGCTTTAAGAGTCGTATTTATGCATCTCCTGGGCGATATGTTCTGTGGAAAATTCTATATTTCCCATTCGATACCGTCACTGTATTAGGGAATTTCAGGGGCACGAGATTAATTGGTGGCAATCCCCCCCTTTGCTGCGGCCCTGTATATTTGTTTCCCCGAAAGGCCGACTAAGATCGGAACTAACATGGAAATTATACACAGTGTGCATATTCAATTTAAATTGATTTTTTCCGATTTTAAGCTGCCATATTGGTGTATTTGAGTATCAATATCTAGGTGCTGCGCTATTAAAAAGGAAAATAACATAAATGGCAATATCTCTTTAGTCCTTAGTAGAAGACCTTTAAATAGCGTTGCGCTTTTTGTATAAATTTATGTTATGTGAGATGCCCTAGTACCAGTACATGTATTAGATATAAAGACTTGGTATCGTACATAGAGTAATCACACAACCTAATAGGACCGGAAAAGCTTGTTGGCACACGCTATTTTCCTTTGACTAGAGAGTTCGTTTTTGTTTGGCTAGACTCTAGTCGTCCATGGCAACATAGAAGACAAAGTTAACATAGTGATTTTTCTTTAAAGAAATGAGGATTGATCTCATCTAAAGAGCACTAAGGTAAATGCCGCATCATTATAATAAATGTGACAGCTTTTAAAACGTACCTGTATATTTTAGAATTACAAATAAAAAGGTCATTTTCAAGTCCAGTGAAGTTATTGAAAGCAAGCTAAGTCAAATATTATTTTTTGAAATAAGCAAATCTAATCATTAGACTAATGACAAATAAATAATAATGGCTAATGAATTTAAATTACCCCTGAAGTATAGACAATGCAATTGAATATGAACAGCAGACCATAAAGGTTCTACAAGTAGACTGAATGCATTATTTTTAAAAATTACTGTTGAATTAAAATGAAATATTTCAAGTTTTGTTTTAATTTAGATGTGAGCTATTGTTGTTGTGAAAGTTTTTTGTACTTGCACATATTTTTCACGATTGCATGGTTTTATTTATATATTTAAATTCGTATTTCTATTTTTTAAGTCAGGTTGATCGAATAGGCATCATGTCTTTTTTTGGATTAACTCATGTTGGCTATCAAAATTCCCTCAAGGAAGTTTCAGTAGCTTCGCAGAAGGATCCCATTCGGTCAAAGACACAGTTGGGATATTTAGCTTTGCCACCTTTGAAAGACTTGAACCCACCTCCTCGTTCAATTGTTCCCATCGATGATGTATCACAATATGGAAATGGTCCAGATCGTTCCCATAATGAATACTGCAGGCTGAGAATGAAACATATAAGAAATCCAAGAGGTCAGTAGAACAGGTTTTACTTTTCAATCAATTTTTAATTGAGTACAGAGAAGAAAAATAATGTTTACATTAATTTATTTTCCTTTGAAAGACTTGATCCTTTAGTCTCTGTCATGTGTATGTAAAGACAAAGAGCAATAAAAAATACTTAATGAGCTGTACCATTGTCAATTTAAGAAATTTTGGGAACAAAAATAGTTCAATGAAAAATTAAACTGGCCCATTAGTAATAGCATAAAACTCATTGAAGAGCCACATTTTGCCACTCATGGCATTGAGATTGACTGATAGTTTTCTTATTTCAAGAAACAATATTGTTTCCAAGAACTGTCATACACAGTTACTAGCAAAACCTCTTCATTTTGACTTTGAATGAACACTCCCAGAACAAATAAGTAAGTAAGTAAAAAGTAAAGTTCCCTTAGCCCTAAAGGGCCATATAAAGTGTAGAATTCACCTGTTTCTATAACCTCGGCATATAAAGGGATTGTGTTACTAGCAAAACCTCTTCATTTTGACTTTGAATGAACACTCCCAGAATAAATAAGTAAGTAAGTAAAAAGTAAAGTTCCCTTAGCCCTAACGGGCCATATAAAGTGTAGAATTCACCTGTTTCTATAACCTCGGCATATAAAGGGATTGTGTGGTAAACACAACGCCCAGCCGCCTTTACTTCCCCAACTTAAAGTCAGGTACCCATTTAGAGCTGGGTGGACTTGTGGGATGACTTTTTGAAACACATTTCACCTGGAAAAATTCCCATGGTTCTCACCAAAGATTGAACCCGGGACTCTCAGGTCGACAGTCGAGTGTCTATACCACTCGGCCACCCGTCCCATAAGAACAAATAAGGGTTTAAGATATTTTGCTAGGTTTAATTATTCAATTGATTTATGTCCAGTTTTTGATGAAAAGAGTTTAGAAAAAAAAGGACGTCAATATTGTATTAATATTAAAAATGCTTGTGTGTTGGATCTCTTTCTAACGCATGCTTTTTATTTTCATCTTACAGATCCACAGAATATTTATCTTCGACCTGCAACCACAGCTCAGAACATTGGATGGTGGAGAAAAGATGAACCTATTAGGAGTACTCTACCTTGGACTTACGTGCAAAGAAAACCTGTAGTCCACAGTGAAATGAGCAGGTAACACAGTGTAAAAATTAAATTTTTTTTTTTTCAGTGATGTCTTTTTTCATGTCCCTCTTAAGGGCAGCAAGAGCCATTAAAAAGCTGCAGAATATTGATGGATTCTGTAGGAGACACACTGCTCAATTAACAATGTTATCAGACACCTTAATAAAATAGCCCTATGCTTTCTAAGACTTTGAACAGTTCAGTTGATGAGGTGGGGATGGGGCCAGAGCACTCAAAGTTTTCACCCTGTAAAAAAAGTATGTCTCTTGAAAATGTGACTAAAGGATGTGCTTAATCATGAATCTGTGTATACAGTGACCCACCAGATTTGTTATATCTAAGAATGTCCTTTCTGCTATCACACCACATTCAGTGGCTGCAGTGCACATGGAAATGATGCTCTGCTGTGGACATGAAAAAAAAGACATTCTGTGTTAGACATGGAAATAATGCTATATCGAATACCACACCCCTGAGGTGATAACTTGCATTGATTTTTGAGACATAATTAGGCCCCATTCTATATCATGTTTAGCTTTTTTTTTTCCTTTTGGATTGTTGAACTTTGACTTTAATTTGTTCAATGAATTGATAGATGCAAAGTATTTAACTATTTCATTAATAAATTATCAGTTTTATCACCTTTACCGTTATTTTTTTTCAGATTTGTTGATGACATGAAACTGACCAACAAGCAGTTTACCCTGTTTTAATATGATATTAAACATAGTACATTTGTGTGAGGTAAAATTAATTTGATAATGAAAATGCTAAATTTAATAGCAGCTATCTTTTCAAATGTTTTAACTATGGTGTAATAATTAGCTAGTAAATGGAAATAACTCAACATAAACAGAACCACAGTAAATAAATAAATTTCATAAAGATATGTAGTTATTAATGCACTTTATGTAGTTTGTAACCAAATAAATGCATCTTTAATTTGGTTACATTCTCACTCTATAAGCATGTTTTTTTTTTTTAACCTTTATTGAGATGCCCATAGATTCATGCCCCTTCCCAACTTTCTAAGCCCATAGTTTTTCAATGTTTGAAACTTTAATATATGCTAATAAAAACTGTTCTATTAAACTCTTTGCACATATTAAATTATCTATACTACAGAAAATACTAGTTTTTAGAAATTAAACATAGCAAATACATGTAAGTACATACATGTATTTACCTCACTGAAAAAAAACCAAAGATGATATTTTTAAAAATTATTTCAGTACTTGTAATTGTAAATATGACATTGTTAGATATCCACAAAAACAGTAATGTGTACCATAGATTTTTAATGCTTCTTTTGGCTATGAAATAATTTTTAATACTTTCCAGGTATTACTTTTAGGCAAATCACTCTCATGGTGAATTTCTATAATTAAACAAATATTGTATATAAAAAATTTAAATGGCATTTATAAGAAAGGAAACAAATTGAGAATATTTTACTATTTGTTTGAAATGAACACAATATCAGTATCTTTCCATTGAAAGATTTTGTTATTTGTAATGGAATACTCAAAGCTGATATAAGAGTTGATCAATATTTGTATCATTAAATATATTAAAAAGCAGGTGTTAAGAAAATCTTGCCAACAATAATTACTGAGCAGTATTAAATAAAGTCTTTTTTTTTTTAATTATTCATTAACATATATTTTTCAATATCATACCTTTTGTCATTTGTGTGTGTGTGTGTTTTGAAATATAGTGAGCAGGGTACAAAAAAAAGTATGCATATATACATTTGATAGTCCAACCTCATCATAATTTTGTGCATTTATCACCAATGAAGAAAAAAACAAACTCTTTTTATGCTTTGTCTGATGCAAGCTTTGTGTAATAATTAAAAATTGTTATTGAAATCGTGAGTGATATCATTTTACTTATCTTAAATTTATCTACCTTTAGTTTAGATTATATATTTTTGACAAATACAAAAGTTAATTTTCATGCTTTTGGGATTAAAAAATGTGTTTTTTAGAACTATGTTTTTAAAGTTAATGAAAGTAATTGTTTCCACCCCTATGATTAATCACAACACTAAGCCCTGTATGCAGTCTTGTTTTTTTTAAAAAAGCTAATCAATGTGCATTGTTATTTTGTAAAAATATTTAGTAACTGTTCTTAAATACATATCTATCTTTCATTCAAGGCACCTTAAATTCAACTCAATAGCAGTTGCAATGTGTGTCATGCTGATGTATGGAATTTTTTTTAAACTACCTAATGCTAAATTATATATGTTGCAGTGTTTACATTTTTCAAATTACATTTGTCTTAAATTTATAATAGATGTGAAATAATGAATACTCTGCAAAAATCTCAGTATAGTGTAAATTGCCCATTGTTGTAATATATTTTTTGTTTTATTTTTGAAAAGTCCTATGTTAATAATAATACATCAAGGTTTGAACAAAAACCATAAAAAAATTTAGTCTCAATTTTTTTTTAAAGAAAGTCAAGGTTTTGAATTAGCATAAATAAATGAGAAAATATCAAACACATAATAAGATCTGAAACAATTATCTAGAAAACAACAAAGCCTTTGTGCCTAAGAAATAGTTTGTGCGGCCCACTGTTTTATCTCAGTTGGACAGCCAGGGTATTTTTGAAGAGCGTCCAGAAGCTGCAATTAGAAAATGAAATATTACATTTTTTTAAATATATTTAAATCACTTTTTAAAAATATATTTGTATTTTCTTACTAATTAGTGACAAAGATGATTATCTTGTTTTTGTTTGTATAGTTAATTTGGCTTGCTATACTCAATAACTTTGTAAACTTCAACATCTTCCAATTTCTTTCATTCTGATACCTGAACATGAATTTTTTCATTTACTGACCTGTGATGGGTGGACTAGCAAGGTCATAAGTTTGTATTCTTTCAAAGCTTGAACTCCACTATTCAAATTTCCAGTACCACTGTGATTCTTGATCAGCTCTAAGGCTTGAAGATGTTCATAAGCCTAAAAAAAGAGGCAGACATTGGAAGTTCAAAATTTTTTTTTTATTTCAGATACATAGGTTATAAAGCAAACTGCATTACAGATACACATATAAATGTTCATTTTTTACCAGTCTGTAAAAACTGGGCGATAGAGTAGGTCCTTTCTTAGATTGTTTTAGCCCCTTTCACTGAGTTTCTGAAATACGCTTTGCAAAGTATAAAATGGAATAATAATTTTTTTTGGAAAGCAGTAAAATTAAATTTTTTTTTCATGCAATAAATAAATACAGTGACATCTTGGGTTAGAAAGTTCATTTGTTCCAGAACATTGTTCGTAACCTGAAACAATCATAACCCGAAATATTGTATTTAATGAAATAGAAACAATTTGTTACAAGATGAATCTTTTTTTTTTTATAAGCATCTAGCTGCTTGTCTGATACTGACTAAACACAAAGAGTATGTATTAAATATAGAGAAAGAATGCAACCCAATAAATTAAATGTTAATTAAAAAAGATTTAGTCTATCTTTCTAAGAAATTGATCAAAGGAAATTTGTCACTTTCTTTGCTCATCTGAATCATTAGGTGTTTCTTGCCATTGTTTCTTGGCAATAGAATCAAAATCTTTCTATACCAAGAAACTATCAGGGAAAATGTGTCACTTCCTTTGCTGAAGAGGGCCGTCATTGGTACTGTGCACAATCATTTGAATCTAATGTCAAACCTTGCTCTCTCTCTCTCTTGCCTTCGTTGCCAAATTAAGGCACTGTTCATTACCAGAGACCAAAAATTTTCCCAGCTTTTGTTTATAATCAAAATTATTCTTCACCTGGAACATAACATAACCCGAGGTTCCATGTATATAATTTAATTTAAATTATAATAAAAGACAAAGGATGCTAATGATTCACAGATGAAATGTCATCAGGATTTCCTTTTTATTTTCTCCATATCTGAATCCAACTTCCTGATCAAATGCGGCTCTAAATACTTCACTTAGTAAATTTTCCTTAACCCTGGGGGGGTGGGGGGGACCCATAGGGGAAGATGAAAGTTTCTGTAGCCACAGCATAAGAAGAGGTAATGTGGCTAGCACAACGCCCAAATGCTTCATATATATATATGCAAAAAGCACTTTCGGTCATACTTGCCAAACATCATGCCAAACATGAATTTTATGAACTGCAAAAAAAATAATTTTACAATTTCAAGCCATTACCTTCATGACAACAGCCTTCTCATAGACCTGGATGCCAGTTCTCTTTCGAGCGAACTTGAGATACTCTGAAAGAAAGAAAATATAGCATCTGTAATTACTCTTAGCTAGGTAGCTAAACTGCACACAAAAAAATCAGCAAAGAAATTTGAAATGTGATTCAGATTTTGTTTTTTGTTTTCTTCACACTAAAGAATGGCTGACAGTTTGGGGGATTAAATTATTCTACTGGCAAGTGTTGAGAAACTTGAGAGAAAACAAAGAGACTGAAAAATAAAAAAACTCCTGGACAATAGCTGCTGTAGCTTTTGTATAATTTAAACATTGTGGTCTTTATTTTAAGCACTCACAGTTTGCAAGCCAACAGTCCAATTTATTAAGTAAGTACATGTGTATTATTAGCAATCAACTGTTTACATCCATTATTGCGTAACTTATACAAAAAAATGATTTAATTCACTTCATAGCAAAACAATGCATTTGAAAAATAATATAAGAAATCCAGAACACCTTTTTATATAAACTGGTGTCACTTACCACTATAAACCATCTCAAAATTGAAAGGTTCTCCATCGTATATGTCAGTCAAATGTTTCATAGCAATAATAAGGCAAAGTTCTAATGTAGAGATACCTGATGACAGAATTAAGACAATTTTAAAAAAATGAAATTACCAAATATTCAACATTCAAACTGGAAACTATTATATTTTTTTTTTGGTACATTTATAACCAAGGAGTCCATAAGAAGAAAGGACATAGTCACAAAATTTTAAAAATTTTAGATACTTTCATCAAACATTACTGGGACTTTTTCCAATAGGAGAGTTCCTGGAATTGGTAAAGGAGAGCCCCACTTATTGAATTTTTTTGCTATCATGTATTTTGTTTGAGACTAAAAATTCAGGAATCTAATATGTGATGTCCTATATTGCAAATCGTTTTTGGTGCTCCAGACCAAATTTTTATTCTCTGCCAATGCAAGAAGATTGTCAGGGTTCGTGTTGTGAGGGTTTGGTCTGATCTAACTGTGGAGGCGTTATAGTAGTGTGCATACGACTTTCAATTCAAAGTAGTCAACAACACTGACTGCTGATTCATATTTTAATGTGAACGTAGACTTCAAACAATACTTCAAATATCATATTCAATTTCAGATAAAGACACATGATAAAGGCACATCTTTCAAGTTAGATAAAATACGTCTTACTAGTTTAAGATCAAAAAGTGACTCCTTCTATCTCCAAAGCTTGTATCTAAGCAAGTGACAAATGATGTCTTACTACGTCACATAACAACATAAAAATTCATACCCTCTATAGTCACTTAAAAAGTGTGATTAACACACATGCACAAACAAAATCAAACAGTGTATATTTAATTCAACTTACAACAACTTCACAAAGATATTT